>PVHX01011644.1:42451-63130 GCA_004024805.1 Geosciurus inauris
TTTGTACTGGGGATTGAACTCAGGGGTACTCGACCACTGAGCCACATCCCCAGCCCTATTTTGTGTTTTATGTAGAGACAGGGTCTCACTGAGTTGCTTAGCACCTCTCCCTTGCTGAGGCTGGCTTTGAACTCGCGATTCTCCTGTCTCAGCCTCCCTAAGTACTGGGATTACAGGCTTGAGCCACCGCGCCCGGCTTATTTTGTGTTTTCTGTAGAGACAGGGTCTCACTGAGTTGCTTAGCACCTCGCTGTTGCTGAGGCTGGCTTTGAACTCACGATTCTCCTGTCTCAGCCTCCCAAAGTGCAAGGATTACAGGCATGCGCCACCACGCCCAGCTGGATGTCCTTCTTCAACCACAGCCTTGCGAGAGGTCAGGTTTCTCTCCTGCCCTGTACCCTCTCAGATTCTGCTTTGCTCTAGGTCAATTTCAGGCTCATTCCACATCTGTCCTCCTGTTCCCTGAATGCTACAGTTACACAATGCTGCACCTTGACAGCCGTGTGTTCTCCTCTCTGGTTTAGATGCTTGGTGGCCTCTTCCAAATCCACAATTCGAGTCCTCGTGTTCGGGAAGGTGTTTGGGATGGTGGGTTGTGGACCCCTCCCTTGCCGTTCTCTCTCTGCTGCTGTTCTTTCTCTGGTACCTGTGAACAGGAAATGCCCCTTGGTCTGTTTCTCTCATTGTCTTTTTCTGTCTCTCTAACTGATAAAATCATTTTGTGGAACTTCCACTCAATTTTTCATTTCTTCTATGGTTTTGATTTCAAAAAAACAAAACAAAACAGTTTTTAGCTAATTATCATTTTTATTTTTTCTTCTTAAAGTCAGCATCCTGTTTTTTCTTTCTTTCTTTAGGTTTTCACATTTCTGACAGCTTTCATGACAGTTTGTCATTTTTTGAGTTTTCTTCTTGTATTGCCTAACTTCCTCCAGATTTTCTTCTGCTTGTTTAGATACCTAATTTTCATTCCAGAGAGTCTCCTCAGATGCTCAGGGACCTTAGTTATCTTCTTTATCCATCAGGTAATCATGTCATACTGCAGTCATGAACAAACTGGAACCTTCAGTAGCTTATATCCACCATGTTGGTGTTTTGCTCCAAGTCCACATCCTTCCTGAATGGGTAAGAAGGTTCCGGCATCACCTTCCCTGGAGAGTCAAGGCTGCTGTTCACTGCACATCAGCCCAAGCCTGTATGCCCTAAGAGGCACAGGAGGAGCACAGATTGGTCCTTAGGGCTTCTTTTCTGAGCCTTCCCAGAACCAGAGCAAGCTTCAAGGCTCCACATGACAGGGCTGGGTGGAGGACCAGCACAATGCCACAGCCTAGGGCACCTGCTCAAATTATACGAAGAGGCACTAAGAGGATAACCAGAAGTCCCCGGCACAAGGGTGGCAGTGGTGTGCTCATGGAGGTGGGCTTCACTGTGGTGTGATCTCACTAGGCTGTTTCATCGAGGAAACCGATATCTTAGGCCACCCAAACTCACTAGGGAAGACTCTTCAAATCTCTCTTGACAATGTCAATAACCTGAAGTCCTCGCTTCAGTTCCCTGGACTCAAAGTGAGGAAAGAAGGCTGGGGGCCAAGTCCCAGATTTAGCTTGGAAGTTCTACTGATCCCTTCATTTTGTGCTTTCTCATACGGCTGCTCTTTTAGACATCCTCTGTATTTTACCCTTTCTTAAAATAAGCCCCCAGTCACCTCCCAGAGTGGGGAGGGTAACTTCAAGGGCAGGATAAGGAGATTTCAACTGCTTCTTGTATGGACTTTGAAGCATACCTCTCTTCCTTCTCTCCAAAGTTATCTATTTCCTGCAATTTCTTCCAAGGGACTGGCCATATATTTGTTCTCTAGGCCTGTCATAACAAAGTACCACAGACGGAGTGGCTAAAACAAGAGTTTGTTTTCTTATAATTCTGAAGACTGGAAGTCCAAGATCAAGATGTCAATAGGGTTGGTTTCTTCTGAGGCCCCTCTCCTGCACTTGTAGATGGCCATCTTCTTCCTGTGTCCTCACGTCATCCTTTCTCTGTGTATCTTTGTGTCCTAATCTCCTCTTCTCTCCTCAATTATTTAAAAACAATGAAAGTATTCAGAAAAAAATAGGAATAAGATTAACAAGATAAGTTTCAATAGGACCCCACCAGTCCTATTGGATTAGGGCCCACCATACGACCTTATTTCAACTTAATCATCTCTTTGAAGACCTTGTCTCCAAAAAGCAGTCATATTCTGAGGTACTGGGGTTAGAACTTCAAAACAGGAATTTAGGGAAGAAGGAATTCAGCCCATAAACAAGCAGTACGGTATCAGGCTATTTTAGTTCCTTTGGGGCTAACTCAAATTTAACTTTTTTAAATTTAAGACCACTAAATTGCTTTTCTCCTTCCCAAATGTGCTTATCATTAACACTTCTTCTCAAGTCTTTGACCTGAAGGGTTTATGCCTTTTCCTCATGTGCCTTCTTATTCTCATTTTGGGGTGGTTTCAGAAGTAACAAAAACAAAAATCTTCTATTTCCTCTACCATCTTTCATCAGATGTCTCTAACCTACTCTGTATTTCTTAAGGCAAAAGGATTTATATTTTCTAGATTGTTTGGAACTCTTTCTAAAGCTAATATTCAGAACTGCATAACAAAATCCTTCTCCTCTTTTGTAGTGCTGGGGATGAAAGCCAAGACCTTGTGCTCAGCAGGCAGGTGCTCTGCTCTGAGCCACAGCCCCACATCCTAATTTAATTTTCTAACATGAGAGAATCATGCTTTATTTATCTGCTTAGTTTGTGGTTTTGTTTCTAAGTTTCTAATAAAACTAATGCTTCAGTGATTGTCAAAGCCAAGAGTGTCGGTCACCTCTTGAAAGCTGTCTTGATACATTCCTCAGTTCACCAACTTCAAGACACAGTTCAGTGTAAAAGACAGCTGAAGGGCTGAGGGAGTTGGCTTCTGTATCAGAGAAAAAAGAGGCTGCTGAGGTAAAGATGGTGGCTCTTTCTAAGTCTTTCTAAATAATTTGACTCCGTAGGCATCTCGGAAGTCTGATAGAAATATAAAAACTGAGGTGGAAAAAAGATCAAGCCAAGGGTATGTGTACAGTGTGATTGATCTCAATGATTTAAAAGTATTCATAGAAAAAAATAGGAATAAGATTAACAGGGCAGGGCTAGGGTTGTGGCTCAGTGGTAGAGCGCTTGCCTCGCATGCGTGAGGCACTGGGTTCGATCCTCAGCACCACATATAAATAAATGAATAAAATAAAGGTCCATCAACAACTAAAAAAAAATTTAAAAAAAAAGATTAACAGGGCAAGTTTAAAAGTGAATTTTATTTGCATTATTCTATATTTCTGGATTTGTCAATTTTTTGTGGTAATGAGCTAGTTTATAAAAATGAAAAAAGCTTACTCTTTTAAAAGAGAATCTGTTCTAAAACTACAACAAAATGAACAGAAAGAAATCTACCAAACTATGGTGCTTAGGTAGAGAAACTATGGATACTATTTCTCCTTTGGGCTTCTACAAGTTTGTTTGTTTCTTTTTGTTTTTTAATAAGCTTGTTTTGGGCCTTTAGGAGCCCAAGACACACTGGTTAAAAAATAGACAAAGAAGTAAGGCAGATAGAGACATAATTACCAACCTTCCCACTGGTATACACTAAACTGGAGGACTGGCTTAAAAATCAGGTTTCTGTGTTGGCTAGCTAATTAATCTAATTAAATGGAAATTTACCAAGCATGAGCTCCACTTTGCCTTGAGGACCAAAATGCACTCGGAATTGGCTACCGAGATATGACAGACTGGAGCTTTCTTAGTCCCCAGCACCCAGAGACTCACCCCGGCAATGTCCCAAGTGGCTCACAGTGTGATCCAAGGCGGCGTTGTATTCCTGCTGCTAAGTGACAGTATCTAGCTTTGAGGCAGCCAGGGATGGAAAATGGAAACTTGCTAAAGGGACTGACTAGGAAGTTGCACAAAGGATTGTTTAAGTGCTTGAGCAAAAGTGAAATTAAAGAAGAAAAATGTAAGTGTGCACAAAGGAAATCTAGGTAATTTCCAGAGCACATTCTGGGGGGTAACTAGAATTTTCTCCAGGTTTCTGGAAATCATGTCCTGCTGTCAATCAGGATTGTCTAAATGGTGGGTGTGTGTACCTGTTTCAAGAAGAGGGCCTCCTCTGGGATCAGGGATAAAAGGCGTCTCAACCCAGAGCAGGTCTCTGCCTTCTTATCATTGTTAACAAACCATGCAGACCTCTTTATCCCTTTTCATTAAATGAGCTCCCTTTACATGCAATAATGTTCCCTGAACATAATCCTGTTTAATATTTACCAAGACAAAAATCCACATAAAAAGGGAACAGCATAAAACAAACACTCAGTGATCTTTAGAACCAAGCAGCCTTGGATAGGTGGGTGGACCCAAATGTGTTCATTTTACCCAAGGTTCATTTTACCTCGTTTGTATAAATGAGGACTGTTCTCTGTTTAAACAAACAGAATGACTACAGGACCCTGGAACCAAGGCTCACTGTGTCAATCATGCTTTGTAATGCTACAAAGATTTCTAGAAGTTCTTTTCTGCATTGTACAAATGTGTTCAGGCCTTGGCCATTAGAGTCAGCAGTTATATTCCTTCAGAATCCTGCCTTGTTCTTCTATTGGACTGAGTCCAGAATAACACCTTTCTTCTTCACAGAAGGAGTAAAACAACTTACAAAGATCATATTCACAAAGGATAGTAAAAAGAGTAAGCCAGTATCACTTGCAATATGGGAACAAATAGAAGATAAGGCCAGTAGTTCGAAGGGAAAAAAAAAGGACTAACCAACTCACATCCTACCTGCTGATATACAGTGACAGAAACCCAAGGTTCTAGCAAATAGAAAGCCAAAAGAAATGAAAGCTAAGATTGACCCACAGCAGCGCAAAGTCAATGGACTGATACTTCCTGAATTTCTACTTTTTGCCAGGCAGAGTCTAGGCCTTATAACCAAAATACAAAAATGGTGGTAAACACTGGGTGGTGGAGTTAGAAGTGATTTCAACTTTCTTTCTTTCTTTTAGAATAGTTCCAAAATTTTGTATTGTAATTAGATACAAAGTTATAAAAATGACTTTACAAATCAACATTACAAATAAATTTGCCTTACATCAAGCATTCCAATAAATACTTTCTGTAATTTTTATAGACACATGTTCTCAAACTTTTCTCTTCAAGCTCCAAAAACGCCCAAGACCTACAAAAATAAGAAATGTCATTTCAATGGAAGTGGAAGAGCAAGTTTTGAATGTTGCAGGATTTGGGATATGTGGAGTTGTCAGTCATTCCCTAGTACTGAAAGCAAAGAGTCTCCTGAGTTTTCATGAATCACTTGCATGTTGAAGCTGGGAAAAGGAGACTCAGGCACTTTCCAAGGACCTCAGATTGCATGACAACAGGAACCTAAGAGTTTCCCAGCACTGAGTCTTTAAGGAGGCCCTATAGCCTCCAAGAAGGCAGAACCTGGATTCCGTGGGTGTGAGACCAACCTCGAAACACGCTGTCACTGTTTATCAGCTCAATCTGGAATCTGTCACCCAAAGATCAGATTCATGTATTCTCCTTTGCCCCATGTTGATTTGGAATATATTCCTCATTGACTACATTTGGTTTTCAATTCAGAGAGGAAAAGAATATTCAGATATTGTCATTGCAAGGCTAAAAGGACAAAATGCAAAATATTCTGGAGTATTATTCCTTTCCCCAAATGCATTTGTTTTCTCTTTTTTGTTGTTGTTACTGTTCCGGGATTAAATGAGTATATTTTATTATATCTCCCTGGCAAAAACCTGTGACTGAATTCCACAAGGTTAACCTGAAAGTTAATGAAAATGTAGATGCTTTTATAGAAACTCTTCCAGTTGCTAATGAATTTCTGCCAAGCCAAGATAGAAAATAAGATGTAAAGATATATCCAAATTGGGAGACTGGCCATTATGCCGACTCCATGCCAAGTCACATCCTGGGTGGCGCTGTCTGCCCTAATTGAACATGGTGTAACTAAGGAGGTCAGAAGCAAAAAGCCGGGAAAGTGGCCCCTTTAACAGCTTTTCCAACTTTACCCATCTCCGGACAGTATAGCAAGGACTTCTGGAAGTTAGCAATGCTCATCATTTCCAGGGCCATCACGGAGTTCTCACTGGAGAACTGCTGGGGTCAGTCCTGTGGAGAACAGGCTACATCCTGCCCTGAGTCATAGAGCAGCAATTTGCCCTGAGCTGCTCCGTTCTGAGTGCAAATGCTAAGGCGGAATGACCTGTTAACTTACCTGGGCAAGCAGATAAATGCCCGAGGGTAGACATATAGAACTTACTGAAGAGAATAACCCCCAGCTACACAGCACCACCATAAGGCACGAACTGATAAATAGAGCAATCATGATAACAAAAATGACCACCTGTGAACTTATCAGATTAAATCAGAGGCCTACAGATGCATGGGTATATGAAATCCACATCAGAGAAACCAGGCCCAGGAGCTTATCAGACATTACCAGATCCACCCAGCAACACAACCCCCTCCCCAGAGACACGTAACAGGAGAGGTGCTCCAGAGCTGGTATGGCAGCTGTTTTGAGCAAGCTATGATGCCATAGGCCAAACACATTTATGTCTTCTCACAATGTCAGAATGTACTGAATAATAATAAATTCTCAAGTAGGGCACTTTCAGCAGTGGCAGTTTATAGAATACTTGTGGGTCACCTGATAGTCACACACCAGGCAATCACAGGCTCTTTTATCCAATCTCAACTACTAATATCTACAACACTCAAATCACATATCATACTTTGTACAAATAAATGTCTATACAGAGGTGACAGAAAGGCTAAGGAAGGGTTAAGGTGGCCACAGGGGTTCAGGAGGCTGAACTAAGAGCAGGTACTATAGGTGGTCAGAGGTCAAAATTAAGATTAAGAACCAGCTGGAGAACTTGCTCAGGGTGCTGAGCTGTCAGAGAGTGAAACTCATTCAGGCCATGGTCTAGACAGATGGCAGGTTCAGAGTGTCAGCTTAGAGCATTGGCTTGAGATGTCAGCTTGGAGTGGGCCATGCATCACCATCACGGGCAGGAGAAGCTGTGCCAGGCTGACATCCGAGGACAAAGGATCAGAGGTTCGTGGCTGTGGCGATTTTCTTGCTAAGTATTCTGACATTTTACTTTGAATATTTGCCATCACTTTCCTTTAGATATTCAGGTTTTATAAGATCATTCTAAACATTCTCTTTGTGTCCTAAAACCCAAGTAGATAATTGAAAAGTCATATAACCTTATCATGGCCATGTCACTGTCGACTTTTGTCCCATATTTTGCCTAACATTTTCTCATGCATTACTTTATTAGGTCTTACCTCCTTTAAGGTAAGAAAGGCATTATTTCTATTTTATACAAGAGAAAACTAAAGCTCAGAAAGGTGATGTGACTTGCCTGCTCTGGGACTCCTTCTTCTCCTTGGAAAATGTGCCCAAATGACTAAGAAGCTTGGATGACATGAAAGCAAACGAGAGGCCACATAGCATGTCTTTAAGTCTCGGGTTGTTTTCCTAGTGGCTCCTAACAATAAGGAGTCTTCCTTGTGTTCTTCCTCAATGCTGGGACCGGCATGCAGTAGATAGCACACCAGGCCACTTAATATCCTCAGCATCTCTACAAAGTAGGTGCCACTACTCATCCCACTTTACATGTGAGCTCCCTGAGGAGTGGACAAGAAAGGACTTACCCATGGTCCCTGGCCTACCAAGGAAATGCCAGAGCTGGGATCTGAAGCTAGGTCCTGAGTCCACACCTCTTCCCACCCCTCTCCAGCCTTCTCTGCCTACCTGGGCAGCTGGCCTACAGCCATGCTACTCGTGGAGAGCTCCATCCACGGCATTTATTCCCTGGATGCTGTTGCACCTGCTGTGTCCCAAGGGGCATCACCTCTGAGAACTTCACCTGCCAGAGGACGGGGTCTGCTGAATGTTTGTGTGGACTCGGGGCCTTTGTGTCTTTAGTGCTTGCTCTGAGCTCTGGTTGTGTTATATCTGTTGGGTACAGAGAAATACAGGATTTGCGTTACACTGTCCTCACTCCACAGGTGAGGGATCTGAAGTTTGTGCAGTGGTGGGAAAATCTCCCTTGACTTAGCATCAGAAGACTCACATTTAAGATCTAGACTTTATTATCTTTGTGACTTCAAGCAGGTCACTTTACCTCTCTGGGCCTCTAGTTTCTCATGCATAAAATGAGAACCAACTGGGAAACAAAGGATACCATGCACCTGAAGGTCTCTTGGCACCTTTGATGTGCTGCACACACATGCCGTGACTCCTGTTTAGCAGCTCCTCCAGGATTAAGGATTAGTCTCTGGATTCAGATCCTAGCTCTGCCAGTTCATCATTGTATCCTTGGGCACTTGATCTACATTTTATTCCTTCTTTATTTCCTTTTAAAGGAATCATAGTAGCAGCCACCTCAGAGCACCATGGTGAAGATTAAGGGAGATAATGGTCTCTCAACAACGGCCATCACATCTCAGCCTTTTGAACTAAATCCCAGGGTAAAAATAACCAATTGCCCTTCCATGTCAACCTCAATATTTGTCAGTATTTTCAGCAGACCCAGCAAGTGGCGCCCAGGTTATGTGTCTTTAATGACTTGTCTGAGCCCAGGTCAATGCCTGTAGTGACTCAGAAAATGGAAAAGCCTGGGTTCCTTGATCAAGTTTAAACTTGGCCTTGCTTCTCCTGATTTTCTTGAAAATCAGGTGACACCCATGTTGTAACACAAAAACACGGTTTTCTGCAAATAGATTTAACATCAATAGCCTGTCTTATAAATCTCCCGTATATAACAATAAATACATTAAAAACTCAAAAATACATTACAGTCCTGTAACCAGCATAATAACATGTTAGACCTCAGATTGGGCAATATCTTCAACTACCAGGACTCAGAATATTATTTTATTAAATAGGGAAAAGGAGTCCTTGGGTATCTGAGAGGTAGAAGGTCCCATCTCACTGAATGGCAGACAATTGCAGTCCCAGGAGTGAGTCCTGCCCTGATGCTAGGAAGCAACAATGAAAGTAAATCTAACCAAGAGCTCTTGAGCACTCTGAGTTCCAGGCACTGTTTTCGTGTGGGATCCTCATAGCATGAGGGAGAGAGGAGCCATGTCCTCTATTTTACACACAATGGAACAATCCCTGAGAAATGAAGTGGCATTCTCAAATTCTCACAACCAGTTAATAACAAAGTTTTTTCTCTAAATCCAAGTGGGGATAACCAATTGTCCCACTGGCCTGGGACTGAGAAGGATCCCAGATGTAAGACTTTCAGTGTTAAAACTGGGACAATCTTGGGCCAACTGGGACAAATTGGCCGCCCTGTGTTCAACCCAGTGCTCTTTCTATAGACAACTCTGTTGAAGAGGTTGCATGGCCTGCTGTGAAGTGGTCTGGTCATCTGACCATTGTGTAAAACATGAGAATTTTAAGTGGCCAGTTACAAACTAGCTAGTTCCATCAGGCTTTATGCTAATCTCATCATGGTGGCCTACAGCTCTGTGTCACAATTAGTGATGTTGAACTGGGCTTTGACCTAGATTTATTTTATATTTCCTGTCATCACACTAAAAGTTTAGAAAAGTACTCATTCCTCATTAATGGACAGGACAAAAGGCTTGCCACTGAAATTCTGTGAGAGAAATGGAAGGAAATCACACCACATTCTCTGCATGCTTAGGGGTCTACATGTCCCCTACTGATCTGCTGGATTCCAGCAAAGCACTAACATATCCATTCCATGATTGCAGATTGCAATCAGAGAAAAGAGCTACTGCAATGACCACTCAATTGGGGACATAAACTTACTTTATAGAGATGATCTTAAACTTTAACTGGAAAGAATGTCATGATTACAAAACGTGCAATTGACACTGGCAAAGCAATAAAAACCTGGCTTCGTTCTGTCAAGCAGCATGTTCCAAAATGGTGGACACTACAAGTGGGCATAGACCTGTTCTGCTGGATTTAGACCATACTGTGTGGATGTAAAACTGCAGACCAATTTGTTGTAGGATAAATCTTTGAATTTAACTAATAATACTTCAAGGATCTGAATCATGTTTGTGTCTTTAGCAAAAATAGAAAAAACAAAGAGAAGGCCTAGAACGAGAGGCAAGTTGAGGAGTTTGGGAATGTGAGAAGTCCCGTTGACATCAACAAAAAAATGGTCAGAGTTACATTTCTGTGGTCATCTGCATAGCAGGCCTTTTTGCATGGGAATTCTGAGTATTTTTTATTTTAGAAGTGATGCTTTGACCATCCTGAACTCACCATTTATATCATGAGTGGATATAGACCATTGATTCCTTTAGGATCGGTTGTTTTTTACTTGTGGATAAAAGAAGCATCTTTTAAAAAATAAAACAATGAAAATTTCCTTCAGTTCAAAAAGAATATATACTAGTTTATTAATTGGTATATTAATAATTAGGCAGTCATGAATTCATGAAAAGCAGTAATTGAATATTTTTCGTTATTGCCCCAGTGAAAAAAACATAAGAAGCAGTTCATTTTCTTATGACAGCATCTAAAAGGTTTTACTATACCTGTAAACCACAGCTCCTGGACTCATGTTAGCCATGTTTTCATAGTATTAACTAAATTTTTCTATTTGTGAGTATCCTTTATAGATTTCTTTAAATATAAATCAACATATTCCAAAAATCTTTACACATTTTTAATTCTTCAATGCAAAAATTTTTAAGGAGTGTCTCAAAAACTAAACAAAAAAATAAACTTTAATAAGCTATATGTTGACTGTCAAGGACGGGACTGTAAATGCTCAACCTTGCTCAACCCTGAGAGAGATGTCTCCTTAAATTGTGTGCCCTATGCCTCTCCCATTTACCCTTGTTCTGGTTTTGTGTATAGGATGCACTTGGGAATATTCTTTACCTGGATCCCAAGTTTCATATTTGCTCTGAAGTTTCTGATTCATGGCACACAAGCCCAGCCCCAAGTGTGGTGACATAATGAACTTAATATCTCAGTTGTGTCAAAGTAACTCAAAGCACAAGCCCTGTGTTGACGCCTACATCTTCAAACACTCTATCCTTCATGCAGTTTTTATATAATTCTTTTTTTAAATTTATTTTTTTAAATATTTTTTAAATTGTAGATGGACACAATGTCTTTATTTTATTGCTTTGTATGTGGTACTGAGGATCGAACCCAGGGCCCCATGCATGAGAGGCAAGTGCTCTACCACTGAGCTACAATCCCAGCCCCAGTTTTTCATATAATTCTACGAACATAATTTATTCTGATACATTTCTATCAGGTGTTCTTTAACCTGCACATTGAACTCCCTATTCCATTGAGAGATGAGACTCTATTTTAAACCACGAAAACCACAGACGTTTTCATTCCAAAATATCATTCCAAAGAGCATATGTCCTATATTATAGCAATGACACAATTTTATTGATCTCCTTCAAATAATTTTAAAACACCTAGGTGAGGCACTTGGGCGGGATGCCTCAATGAGTGTACCTTGACTCATAAGCACAGGGACTGTGAACCAGAACAGTGAAACCCAGGAACCTCAGCACTGAGAGAACTTCTGGAAATCCACACTGGTCTTTACACGAGTGAAGTGTGTGCCAATGGAGGATGAAGGTGATGATGATGGTGTGTCTTGTCGCACACTTACCACATAACCAGGATTGAATGGCAGACATGTGCCCCAGCCAACTAGCCATGTCTCCAACACCTATTTTTACCTCCACCTAAAGGAATAGAATATTTAGTCAGCTTATGGCTGGCCAGAATACAGCCTTACTTTTCTAGCCTCCTCTCTGGCTGGGTGCAGTGAGTAAGTTTGAGTCAAGGGGTATTAGCAGAAGAGTTATTCTTTCCTCTCTCTTGTCACTTGGAACATGGGTATGAAGACTGGGGAGCCATGAAAACCAAAGGATGGCCTTACAGAGAGGAGGAAGGTGGCTAGGTCTCTGCAGACCTTGCAGAACAGAGCAGTCCTGCCCGCACAGACCACTGACGTCAGGACTTCTGCCTGACGGAGAGACATCAGCATCTTTCAGACTTAGCCCACTGTGACTATGAGTGTTCTGACACGTAAAGGTAAATCTAGTTTTCACTCAGCCACACAGTGACAAGGTAATTCATTGTCATTGTCTCATTTTCAAGGAAGAGAGTGAAGCACAAAAGAGCTTAGAGCCCATGGGTGACTTAGAATTCACAGTCTGACCCGTTCCACCCGCTGCGGCCTTGGCTCTCACACCGTTTCTCTCTCAAATTGGGCCTCTGAAAGGCAGAACAAAGTCTAGAAAATAATAAGAAAATAAAAACAGCCCTTTGTTGAATCCTTACAGAAAGCTGGGCACTGGTAGCCAAGAACCAGGGAAGTCAAGTGCCTTGGCCAAGGTCAGACTACTCCCAGCAGGTGCAGTAGAACCCATGCCCAGGGAGCTGGCCCCAAGCCTTACTCAACTACTACATTTTACTGCCAGACAAGAGGCTACCAGCCAGAAAACAGTGTGTGCTGAGCAGTGATGGCAAGAGCCAGAACTGAAGGGACGAGAGTAGAGGGGGAGGGAGAAGGTGGCCTGAGAGTGGCTGCAGTGGGAGGGAGGCTGTAAGTATCTCCCAGTTGCCACCAGAGGTCTTAGGCATCTTTCTTCTTTCTGCTCAAGATAAAGGGCAGGAGATTTCTCACTTCAAGGAGAGCTGCTCCCCTTTAATGCCACAGTGGGTGACCTTGGCCAGGAGAGCAGGGGACTGGCAATGCCAGGAGAGACTACCGAACTCTTGGTCTGCTTAAAGGATGGAAAGGACAGGCGTTAAGTTCTTAGATGGGGTGCAGGGAAGGTTCTCTTTTCACATTTTGTCGCAGGTAGAGGGGATGGGATGGGAGCCAACTCTTAATGAAAGGTCCTAGGATACCTGGTTCATTTCCTCCAGGTGGGAAATTGCTGACCTTCTCGAGCGATTCAAAGCTCGTGAGATTGTGCTGATCCTGTGGGTTGGCAAGAGGGCCATTCCTTGCCCATTTCTCCACTGTCCCCAGGTGTCAGGGTTCAACTCTAAATCAAGTTCGCTTGTCAAGGAATTGCCTCCAAAATAAAAAAAGGGGGGGGGCTCCAACAACTTTCCAAAAACTAACATTGATAGAGCTCTTCATACGTACTTGGCACTCTTGAAGAATTTTACATGTATCATCTCATTTAATGCTCAAAGCAATGCGTATAGGTGGGCAAGCGTATGGCTCCCAATTTACAGACAGATAAACTAAGCTCTGTTCTGAGCATTTTACTTACATCAGGTCTTACACGACAGACAGGTCTGTGCAACTGTGGATTTGAGGCTAATGCAGCAAGAAAACAGTCACCAGTATCCCTCCATCACCCACCATGCCTGTTGGTGACTTCTATTCCCAAGAAGAGTGAAGGATGTGTTCTGCACTGCCAGAGCAACAGCCAAGGATCCATCAGCCAGTCAGCGTAGTAACTGGAGGTGTTGTTATTGGCTAGTCTCCAAACTGTTTTCTTGCCTCCTGGAGAACCTGTAAGCTCCTGACAGGCTTTAGTAAATTTGCTTTCAGTAAAAGTTGGATTCCGTGGTTGTAGTGAGATCACCGGGCGGTATAACATATTGAGGTGCCTGATACAGCGAATGTGTTTCCTGTTCTCTACAGATTTGCATTTTGCATCAAGTTTTTAAATGTTCTGTCCTACTAGTAAACTAAGTTACTACATCATTTACTAATAATCACATATCTTGCAATATCATTACATCACATCCTCAGAAGGCTGTAGATGAATTTCTTAACAAGGAACAAAGAGGGGCCATTGTGTTAAATTCTCAACCTGAGACTTTTACTAGAAAAGCAAAACTATAGTCTTCCTTCTTTGATGTTTCGGAAATCGGAGTGAATGAGGACTTCTGGGTGTCCAACAGGGTGCAACTCTGTACTCCTCTCGACACCCACTCCTACCTCCTCCACCCATGGAGCATGCCCAGGAGGACAGTCCACCCTCTCTCAGCTTCTTGACTCACTCAATCTTGGGTAGGGGTGGGTGGGAGATCCTCTTGTCTTTGGCATTCTATTAACAGTTTAATGGTTTAATATATCCGCTAGTTCTTCCTCCAAGCCCAGAAGCAATTGTTTTTAAAAGAATAATTGCATGAAATCCTATTATTCTTCTATTGTTTGTATAATTCTTTTTGTGTGTTATCAATATATTTAAGACTAGAGAGTCACAGGTGTTAATGAACTTGCCCAATGGGTCATCTGCCTCTTGATTGTGTGGTTTTCCCTACCTGGTGCTACTTGTATTCTGAGCAAGGGATGAGAAGGGCAGTGTAGCCTTTGAATCAAGTTCAAGGGTGCTCTGTGGGGGAGGAGTTCAAAGCCTTCTGTGTTTTGCGTGTGGGCTGAGGGCCAGCTAACCACTGCCTCTCAGGTCAGCCCCCTGCTACTGATTTCTTCATGGACTGTTAAAAATATATATATTAAAATGATGACTCTTAGTAGTAAGTTAATTGCTTTGGTAGGCTTTTAAAAATTGTAGAAAACATTTTGTTTAAAACTGCTTTATTAGAATACCTTTTAAGGTTACATAGTCCTTTAGGTGTACTTCAACATTTTACTTTAAATAATTTTTACTTGTCCTACATAAAAATTATCCAGTGTGTGTAACCACCTGTCATTTAAAAACTAACCCAAACAGCATCCTGTGCAGTACTACAGAGTCTTCCTGAGACACTCGAGCTTCAGATTTAGGAATTGCTATAAGAAAGAATGGATCCCCCAAGAAGTAAGTCAGCGCTGTGGTACTGGGTACTATCCTTTGCAACAGAGAGAGTGTGTAGCCCAGGGCTGAGCTTGTTTCAAACAACACTAAGGCACAGGGAGCTGCCAAGACAGAGTCAATGAAGCAACATGTTTTGCCAAAATATTTGATAGCTTTGTTAGCTATGTCAGAATGCTGAATGCTGTGATTACTTGGCACTGACACACTGCTCTTGTAACAGGGCAGTGCACAGAAGCGCACACACACATTCTCATGCACTTACTATTCTTGTGTACACCCTTTCAAGTATTCAGCCTAAAATTTCAGAATGGTATTTGAAAGCGGACTTCAAACATTATACGGTTGGGAACCATCACAGCCTTAGGAAGTTAGAAAAGCAACATTCTGGCATAGGTCATTTCTACAGCGTTGGGGTAACTATGAAGGTGGGTGCAAGTAAGTGTGACAAGAAAATTTCCTAGATCAAACAAGAATGGAGTGTGGAGACAAGCGATAGCAGGTTCATGAGCGTAATAAGGAATTGATGAGCAATCAATGATCCAATCGTCACTTATCAGAAGAAGAATGTGAGACATCTATTTATAGCATCAAGTCTCAGATCTGGAGAACTGAGTCAGAACTTCAGAGAGAGAGAGAAAGGCATCAGGGATAGGGCACCTGGGTAATGCAAATACACAGACATAAAGGTGGTGAGAGGAGCGACACCCCAGCCCTGGAGCAACCTCTGTGGCTCCCCAATGCCCTCAGCAACTGTGTGTGAAAACCTTGTGGTCAGCTTCCTCTGAGGTCTCCACTGACTCTGAACTTGACCACTCAAATGGATCTTCTAAAGGGACATCTCATAAATTGGTTTCTACTGTATCCATGTCATCTTTGGAAGGGGATGTGAAGAAGCAATCTTTCTGGCACAGGTAGTCACTACAAGGGTGTGTTGGTGAACAATGACTCCATTATGTCCGCAAACCAGCCACCAAGCTTGACAATCACGCAGAGTCCTGAGAGCAAACACCCCAGATGTCTGGTGGACGGAAAGGACCTGTTTCTGAAGATCTTCTGCAGGTGGGGCTCACTGAAACATGGAGCAAGTCTGAATCTAAGTCAGAACTGGTTCCAAACATCCACACTCCTGTCCAGCCAAGACCAAGTTCCCATCAAGGACATGCCTAAGTGAAGAAGGGGCTCTTGAAGACTGCACTGGCCACAATGGCTATAGAGCAAGGGCTCATGAAGTAAACAGGATTGTCCACTAGGAGGAGGCAAAGAGCACCCCACCTTGCGCCGTGATTGTGTATATACAAGGCCCTGGACTAGGGGCTAGGCCGCCAATTTTTGTCACTGTCTTTAGTATTCACATTTTAATAAGGTAAATTAATAATCTTTAGCAATAAAGTTGAAGTTAAGAGAAGCTAGGTCTCTTGCTCAAGATCACAACATTGTGCCAAAATATAAACCCAGAAATGCCTGACCCCAAAATTCATGCTATTTTCAACAAACAAAGCAAATTATTTGACAGATTCTCAATTTTTTCAAGTTGTCTCAATTTAGTTTATTAATTCTGATTCATTACATATATTTTAAAAACTCAAAAATCTCCAGACGTTGAAAATTAAGCAACCTATTTCTAAATAACTGTGAAATTAGAAAATATTCCTAATGGAATAATAGTGAAAGGAGACGTATCAAAACTTAAGAGCTATAGCTAACACAGGGCTCAGAGGGAAATTTATAGTACTAAAATACATGTACAAGAAAGCAAGCTAAAAATCAGTGATCTAAGGTTTTATTTGAAGAAAATGAATAGAGAAATTAGAAGGAATTTGCATATTTCTAAAAATGAAAAGAGCAAAAATAATTAAATAGAAAGAACAAATCAACAATGCTGAGTGAAGATTGGTACTTTGAAAAAGTAATAAAATTGGTAAGCCCTAAGTAAGACAGATCTAATAAAATATATAAATTGTCAGTATCAGGAACTAATATACTTTGTCTACTACATGTATAAGACACTGAGCATGAGGAAGAAGAAGAGAGGGGAAAAGATTAATCTGTTTTGAAGCCACTCAGAGAATCACATTCCAGATTCTATTATGTTCAACTTAATCCAACATACATTTGTTGGAAAAGAACATAAATCATTGCCAGTTTGATCGTAACAGGTCTAGAGAGAAAGAGAACATATACTTTGGAGTCAGACAGACCTGAGTTCAAATCCAACCCCTACCTTGATACAAAATGTTTGACTTTAAACAACTATATAACTTCTCGGAGCTCCCATTTTCTCATTTCAATAAAGATAATAATACCAACTCATTGGTGTTAGGGCTGTGGGAAGGGTTAGAAATGAAGCATCAAGAACACCGAGGCTTAAATCCTACTGAGCACTTTCCTCACTATGAGCCAGGACCACGGGGTCTGTAGCTGACTATGAGAGGGAAGGGTACAAAAATAGATCATGAGACATTTCTATTTGGAAATGTAGTGTCTCTGAGAAGCTTGCCCATTTACTTTTCTGTATTTGCCTGTTCTAATAGGAGAGGTTTAGTGCAGTCACTATTCAATAGCAAGGAAGGGCTGAGGTGTAGCTCAATTTAGCCCAGCACGTGCTAAGGCCCTGTGTTCAAGCCCCACGACCACCATCCCAAGAAAAAAAAGAAAAAAAGAAAAGATGTTACCAATATAAAAGGATCACATAAAATTAAAAGGAAATAATATAAAATTTTCATTCTGATTTTATAGAACAGTTTTTTCTCAATTATTAGTTAGAACACCGTGAAAACTATGCTGATAACAGAAGTTATTTTAAGACCTTGGGGGAAAAGGCAGCCATCTTCTATATGGACATAGTGATAGAGGATGGTCTTCACATCTTCAGCTCTCCACCAGGGTGCCTTCTGAGTCCTGCACAAGGATGTCTACCGCAAGGGGTCATACATCTAAGGCAGCCGTGGCTCAGATCTTAGAGAGATCTACAAGACGGGTGTTCAGGATCTTTCACACACTGAACAAACCTGGCGGGCCTAGGAGAGGAAGGCAAAAAAGGATGTTAAGAAGCAGCAGGACATAGTGTGTACAGCTTCTGAAAATTTGTTCTTTTTTCTGTTATGTTTGATAACATGTATTAAAATGCAACTTTTGAGAAAAATAAATAAAAATAAAAAATAAAAAATAAAAATTCAAAAAGAAAACAATATAAATACTAAAAGAAGAAATCCTAAATATATAACAGGGTTTTTAATAAAGCAAATTTTAAGAAAAAAAAAAAATAAAGACCCAATTTTTGGTTACATGGATAAAAAAAAAAAAAAAAGAAGCAGCAGGACACGTGTGCAGTTTGAGTCACCAATGAAAGAAGCTTCGTTCCCAGCAATAAAAGTATCCACGGACCACCAAGCATCCATACACGCTCCTCTCTTTGGGGACAACACAGAGAATGGCCCAGTCCAGGAGAGAATGACTGGAGACTGTGGCCCGATTTAGTTTCATTTCACTTGTAAAGCCATAGAACAAACACCAAGAGGGGGTGTTTGATGGTAACATATGGAAGCAAAAACGACCACCTGGCTCTAGTGTGTCTCAGATGTGTGCTTGAAACCACAGAAGCAGCCACTGGGATCAGGGAAGCTCAAAGTTTCTAAGGATGATTTGCTTTCCTCTCTTCAGAAGCGTCCAGAGATACTGTTAGGTCAAAGGACCAGAGGAATTATGGACCTCTGGGAGAGGGCTAGAGGCCATTGGCAGAGGACCATGCTTCCTTTGCATAGAGCCAACTTTCGATAAGTGCCTAACAGGTAAGTGACTCTCATTTTCACAAATATGAGATAACAAAGCCACAAGATGCAGAGGGAGTGGCTGGCACATGGCTGGGGTGGGATGGGTAGAAGTGGAAAGTGGTTCATTCAATAATAGCTAAATCTGGTTTTGCTAAATGCAAGTCAAGGAAGACATAATTCCTCAAGAAATGCTGCCAGAGTCCCTGGCCTTCTGGAAGAGAGACTTGTCAGAACCTGCCCTTGTGCTTGAGACAGGTTCATCTCCAGCCAACTGTCATGACCAGCTGGGCACTGCAGCTCTAACTGTGGTCAGTCTATCCTCATCAATATGGTAGCTTGGGATTCCCCCACATGAATACATCCTAGGGAAAGAGATCGTCTGCTTCCTTAAAGAAATCCTGCTATGGAAAGGGAAACTTTTTAGGCCATTTAGGATTTTGGAAGTTACCTCTGTTTCTTAATTATAGTTTCTGATTTTTTAGGAATTCAGTAGTGGAAAAGAAGCAGCAATTATTCGATTAAGATGATCTCTCTCCATAAATATGTACATATTCATAACCATGTTTCAATAAGATGCATGTCTCTCATAAGTTGGGCAGCATATGGATGAACACATAGTGTGTTTTTACGTTACAGAGCAGTGCACCCTGAAGGTTATGTTTGTTTACTGCAAGCCTCTGGGGGCATGAAGCAGAAGAAGCATGCTGATCATTCGCTGTCTCTATAGTAATCCGAAGAAGTTTTCACCTTTGTTCACTCACTAGGTGAAACATGTTAGGAAATTCTGTCAATAGGACATTGAATGTGTGTATGGAAAGAAAGGAAAATTCATGAAGAATATACAGCCAAATGTTAGTAGTGTTTCCTCTGGTGGGATTTATTAAGGGGGTAATATTATAAGCATTAGGAATTCTAATCTGTATAAATGTAACTATACCCTTGTTTGTTTATTAAATAATTATGCCAAAAAATCTAGACAAAAGTTTACTAAAATCAGAAAGTACATTTGGGACGGACAGATTTAAACTACAGTCTGTGTGTCTCTGGGATATTTACATTGGGTTCCCCTGGAAACAAACAGCTGTCCCCCAAAGCCACACAGCTCTTAACCACAATGAAGAGTCCTGCAGGTCTATCATTCCAAGAGTTATGCCAAATATATTAGATCTCTTGGTTGGAGAAGACAAAGAGATGTTTTGAATATGATTCCCAAATTGAAGGTCCCAAGATCTGATGCTCTGAGTGACAGGTGTGGCTTACAAATGGGCTTCTGTCTGTACAAGTCCGAGTAGAAGTCATGCCTATACCTTCTCTCCAGATGAAGAAGGAGTGAGCTCATCTGGAGCAAAAGAGAGGGGAGGTAATAAGTTTTAATATAAAGGACTTCTGGCCATTGGGTCAGAAGATAGAAGAGTACTGGGGATAAGACTTGTCTTCTCTCCCCCATTTTCTCGTGGTCTTTCAGGACTCTAGTTTCTTCATGCAAAATGTCTTTGAATAATTTAGACTAGCCAGATGCCTGCAGGGTTTCTTCCATGGTTGTTCCTTTGTTCTTTTTTTTTTTCCACTTAACAGCAGCCACATGCTCATGAGATTTCCTTGTCTCCAGATAGGAACCAGCTGACTGATGGGGAATTTGCACCACTTGAGAAACAAGAGCCATCAGCACGAGTCCCTTGAATCTATCCTTCTGCCTTTATGATATGGTTGGTGACATAAAGACACAGGGAAAATATTCTAACACTTCAGCTTCTACATTCTTTGAAAACCCCTTTCTCTCTGCTTTACTCTTATTCTAAGCTATGACACATGGAGAAATCCGCAAAGATGCTTCTAGCAAAGTGTTCTGACCTATGTGATTGGCCACAACTACTTAAAAATGAATGAGGGAGCCGGCGCAGTGGCGCAAGCCTGTAATCCCAGCACTTAGGGAGGCTGAGACAGGAGAGTCGTGAGTTCAAAGCCAGCCTCAGTAACAGCAAGGCACTAAGCAACTCAGTGAGACCCTATCTCTACATATAACACAAAATAGGACTGGGGATGTGAC
>PVHX01011645.1:0-63116 GCA_004024805.1 Geosciurus inauris
CCCCGGTACAAAAAAAAAACCAACAACAAAAAAAAACCATGCCAACAAGAAGAAAAGCAGACAGAGTTAGCATCACATATAGCAATAGACATTAGGGGTGGCTGTGGTTCCCAGTCTGTTGAGCGTTCCCATGGGATAAACAGGATCAAGTAGGGAGAGAGAAGAGGTCACAAAAATTCAGGAAAAAATTTCTAGCCCATGAATCATGGAACAAATCCTCCACTTGAAACAAGGACCCAGGAAGGATACCCAGCCCAGGACATACCTTTTGAACAAGGAAACCTGCGGCTTTATGCTCTGAATCTGGAGAAGCCAACCTGTCCTCGGTGAGCTTTGTGGTCTGTTCTTTGTGGTCAATCAAGCAGAAGTGAAGACAAGGGCTTCAAAGGTGTGCACATGGGGTCCTTTGAGAGGCTTGTTCAAGGCGAGGAGTTGAATGAATAATTGATCTTATCCCAGTTGTGGCACCATATTGTTAAAGAAGAAATTATTCTGAGGTTGTTAAAAGGATAAGGAAGATTTTATTCATGACTACTTTGAGAGTTGTCAAAACTACTGCATTAGAGGAATGAGATGGGGCTCAACTCCAAATACCACAGCAAAGATACCAGGGATTTATGACTAGAGAACACTGTGGGCATTCGAGGGCATCTGTGGGTGGAAATTTTTTAAGAATAGTCATTACCAAGAAAATAATCCAATGAAAGAGGATTCTTGTTAAACTGACTTAGGATTCATGTTGAAGGCAGACTGGAGTGATGAAATGTCACAGGTGGGGGGATGCTTGTTAAATGCACATAGCAAAATTCTTGTGACAACGGATTAGATAGGTTAAGCTCCAAGGATGACGTCTAGCTGAAAAAAGGACTCAGAGGGGCCAGTCTAAAGTTTGGTCAGTGAGGCAGTTTTGCCAAAGCCCCTTTCCCCATCTATGGTGTTTATGATGGTATTTTGGCTGATATTGATAAAGATAATATTGTGTGCCTTTCATAGCACGCTAAAAAGCGTCAGGGCATTTAAGAGTTATGGAAAGAATATTTTGGAATTGGAATTGCTGCTCAAGGTGAAAAAATATATACTTATGCTATGGTCTGAAAGTGCCAGCCCACAAAAGTTCATGTGTTGAAAACTTAATCCCCGAATTCACATGTTGATGGTACTTGGAGGTGAGGCCTTTGGGAAATAATCAGCATTGGATGAGGTCATGAGGGTGGGTCCCACCAATGGCTTTGGTGGCTTTATAAGAAGAACTGAGCCTGCATGTTTACCCGGTCTTGCCATGTGATACCCTCCGCCATGTTGTAATGCAGCAAGGCATCCCTCACCAGATGCACCAGATGCCAGCACCATGCTCTTGACTTCTAGCCTCCAGATCCATGAGCTCATAAACTCTTTATAAATTACCCAGGCTGTGGAATTCAATTACAGCAACAGAAAATAGACTAAAACACCTACCTAATTTCTACCTATGAGCCTGGGAAGGAACTGAGCCTAACTCTAGTTATTGTCATCTGATTAATAAGGTTGATCCAGTGCACGGGCACAGTGGTTTGACAGTGGGTAGATTCTGTGGGGAGAGGAAAGCAAGAGGGCTTCCTTAGGTCTGAAGCCCAGTTATAGACTTGATCTCTCATCTGAGCTCTGGCTAGAAACAATAAAAGGTCATAACAAAAATATTATAATGTCTGCAATTAACTTTTAAAAACTTCTTTGGCATAGAGGGTGCCATACCTATCTCTGGATTTTTAACTGACACCTGGGGGCATTTAATTAATATTGAAAAACAAGATGTTGCTCAGGAGTGAATACTTTTTTCCTGTTTCTATCCCCAGTAAACACCAACAGCTTTGTTATTTAGCCAAATGGATTCTGGAAGTAGTTTTCATTGGTGAAATAAGAGGCATTCAAAATATGTGAATTCGTTGGAAGTACTGCTTTTGCATAAATAAAATATTATGATCTAGGAAGCTAATTGATAATGGGGGCCCTTCTACCTGTCCTGGTTTAGAATTTGCAACAGGACCGATATCTGCAATTTGCAGAAGGGTTCTTGCACCTGACTCTGACTGGACACTCAGCTAAATCTTGCTGTTAGAATATTGTCACATCTGCCTTAAGCAACTCTGTTATGCAAGGAATCTGTCTGAGTGCCAACAGAAAAGGGAACCAGCCCTTCACTGAATTTACAGAACTGGTTTAACAACTTTTTTGTGTCTACTGGCTTCTCAATGTTTATTTTATGATCAGTTCAGTTTGAGAATTGCTTTCACTGCAACATACCACCTGGTAATGGAGAGGGAACCTATAGCCCTTGCCACATCTATGGCTGGCCCAGAAAGTCCACATATAAGTGTTTGGCTCTGTCTTTATTTAGTGGGATTCTCATGATCCCTGAGACTTGGTAATGCATGAAGCCACTATTAAGGACCCTGATGTAGCAGTAGTATTCTTTACTACTATCTTTATATGACTCTGCATTTCTGCATATTGGCACTTTACCATTAATACCAAGTTCTTTGGTTCTTTCCTGAGAAGGACTCAGCACTAGCTATATGGTTTCAAGGTAGGGATTGATTAAAAGAAAGCATTCTGACACTCTGGGAGCCATTTTTCAAAAAATGTGTGTTTGTGTTTTTAGGTTATTATGTGTGGCTTTCATCTCAAAGCACACAGAAAACTTCCTCTATTTCAACTTCATTTTGCACCCAGGCTGTTATTTTATTTTTTAAATATCTTGCTGCTCTCTGCTCCCAATCTCATTTCTTTGCACCATGCACACAACCCAGATCCACTCTGAACTTCTGTGTTGGTCAACATTTATTTTGCCAGCTAAGAAAATGCTTAGTTCTTGCCGGGCATGGTGGTGCACGCCTGCAATCCCAGCTGCTAGGGAGGCTGAGACAGGAGGATCATGAGTTCAAAGCCAGCCTCAGCAAAAGCGAGGTGCTAAGCAACTCAGTGAGACCCTACCTCTAAATAAAAGACAAAATAGGGCTGGGGATGTGGCTCAGTGGTCAAGTGTCCCTGAGTTCAATCCTGGTACACACACACAAAAAGAAAAAGAAAAAGAAAGAAATAAAAAGAAAAAAAGAAAGGAAGAAAGTGCTTTGCGCTTACTGTTTGAACTATGAGATTCCATCTGGGAACCCCACAAATAAAAAAACTCCTTTAGAAGTTCTTAGATTCCATTAAATTCCAGACCTCTAAAAACAGTATTTCCTAATTTATTTTAAACATTTTTTTTTCAGTTGCAGATGAACACAATACCTTTATTTTATTTATTTTTATGTAATGCTGAGGATCAAACCCAGTGCCTCACATGTGCCAGGTAAGCACTCTACCACTGAGCCACAACTCCAGACTCTTCTGTCTAATTTTAATGTAACACAATGAGCATCTGAGAGTCAACACATTCTTATGGGATCAGTGGTTTTGGACATTTCTCTATTGCTCTAAATTCCTCACTTCAGCCCAGTCCACATACCTTCATTACTGAGGGGGCTTCCTTAATTGAGTCAACAGGGTAACCTTCAGGCTATCTCCAGAGGCAGAAGGAAGTTAGGGAATATTATTATTGCTTGTTTTCTATTGTACTTTAAAAAGAGCAGTGGCATTCATTGGGCAAAAATTTAATGCGTGCCAATTCCTTATGATCATTACTGTTGATGTTTTTAAAATGTAAGATAACATAAGGTCCCACTCTCAAGAAGTTCACAACCTTTTTGAGAATTCAAATGTGAAAGTTAAATAACAGCTATATATGGATAACACTTACATTATTTATTTTAAAATAAGATTGGGAGCACTAGCCTTTACTGAGCATTTACTACGTTCAGGGAACTGGCATAGGCACTTCCATTTACTTCCCTGATTAAATTGTCATGTGACATGAGGACTCCTACCTACCTTTAACAAAGGAAAACTCTAGTCTTGAAATGGTTTTAGGACATGCCTCCTCAAAATGTGACCACTTGGCACATTCAATATTTGAAGCCGGATGTTTAGTTTCAAGTCACTTTCTATGTCAGCTTCTTAATGTGAAACTTGTATTTTTCTGATATGTACTCATAAATACCATATAAACGTGTATGAGTAATGCCTAAGCGTACACCCCAGAATAGTAGAGAATGCTGGAGGTGCCTGTGGCTATGATGAAAAGTCATTTGGGGGGAAAAAAGAAAACACCTACATCAATTTAACTTTTTTCCACTTTTGACCTTGAATTAAGCTTTTTGACTACTCTGTGGAAACAAAACCAACATAAACATACCATCGCAAAATTGTCCCATGTCAAATGATTCCACAGAGGTGTTACTTGGTCACAAAGTAAACAAATAAGGCCTTTGCTCTTCGTTAGCAGCAAAATAAAGGTTTCCACGGGGGGCGGGGGCAGCTACGTCTTCTTGAAAGCTAGAATATGGGCTATGGGCGGCAGGGGGCAAGGGGGGTGATTCTCATTGGGATCGATGCCAGTGGAGTATTGATGAGCTGTACTTACCCAGCTCAGAGTGATGCTGCTTAGAAAAGCCAAGGAGATTGGGGGGACTCATCAAGCTAGAGTGATGATTTTTTTTCATACAAACTTTTCAATATTTATTTTTTGGTTTGATATAGTCAAAAAATTTCAGGATTTTGAGTAAAACTCTGGGTGAGAAGCCCCTTATCTAATTACTAGAGGAGAGGAAAAATATGTTTTCCTAACCCATTCTAGGTTCATGGCTGAAGCTACTATAACAAAAGACAGATTAACAAGAGAAAGGTGAACGAATTTATTGAACACAACTTTTGCAAGACATGAGATTTCATAAGGAAATAAAAATCCAAAGAAACAGTTACATCTATTTTTTTTAGTAGTAGGTTTGATGAAGAGTGGAGAGTTATAAAAAATTTGATAAACAAAGATGTATGATCTAATGGTGATACAATGGGCAGAAAACTAGCAAGGCTGCTGGCTCATTTTCTTCTCTGTGATTCTTTATCTTCAGAGATAAAGATGTTCCTTTTCTCTGGATATGAGGTGGTCATTTCTCAAAGGAGGGTTTTATGAGTTGCTTCAGGAGAAGGTCAGAGGTTTCTTCGTGGGTTTTATGACTTGCTTCATGCTAGAAAGGCAGGAAAAGGCCAGAGAGACCTTCCTGAACATGCTGGCTCTTAAATTCCTTCAGCTTAAAATATTGAATATACCAAGTAGCCATATTTTGAGGAGGCATGTCCTAAACTTTATTATTATTGAGCCATTCCAAGTCTAGAGCTTCCCTTTGTTAAAGGTAGGAGTCTTCATGTCACATGATGGTTTAATCAGGGAAGTAAATGGAAGTGCCTATGCCAGTTCCCAGAACATAGTAGATGCTCAATAAATGTTAATACTCTCAATCTTCTTTAATAATATAGGTGTACTTTATGTACAACTCTTATTTAACTTTTACATTTGCATTCCCAAGCAGGTTGAAAAATTCTTGAGAGTAAGGGCCTTATGTTACCTTACATTTTTAAAAAGTCAACAGTAATAATCATAGGGAATTGGAACGTATTAAATTTTGCCCAGTGAATGCCACTGCTCTTTTTTAAAGTACATTAGAAACATACAGTGGTACCCAAGGCCAACATCATCCTAAATGGAAAAAAATTGGAATCATTCCCTCTGAAAACGGGAACTAGACAGGGATACCCTCTCTCACCACTGCTATTCAACATAGTCCTTGAAACACTAGCCAGAGCAATTAGACAGATGAAAGAAATTAAAGGGATACGAATCAGAAAAGAAGAACTCAAACTATCATTATTTGTGGACAACATGATTCTATACTTAGAGGATCCAAAAAATTCTACCAGAAAACTTTTAGAACTAATAAATGAATTTAGCAAAGTAGCAGGATATAAAATCAACACCAACAAATCAATTGCATTTCTATACATCAGTGATAAACCCTCTGAAAGAGAAATTAGGAAAACTATCCCATTCACAATAGCCTCAAAAAAAATAAAATACTTGGGAATCAATTTAACAAAAGAGGCGGAAGACCTCTACAATCCAAACTACAAGACACTGAAGAAATAAGTTGAAGAAGACCTTAGAAGATGGAATAATCTCCCATGCTCCTGGACAGGCAGAATAAATATTGTCAAAATGGCCATACTTCCCAAAGCGATATATAGGTTCAATGCAATCCCAATTAAAATCCCAATGTCATTCCTTATAGAAATAGAAAAGGCAATCATGAAATTCATTTGGAAGAATAAGAGACCCAGAATAGCCAAAGCAATCCTTAGCAAGAAGAGTGAAGCAGGAGGCATCACAATATCTGACCTCAGATTATACTACAAAGCTATAGTAACAAAAACGGCATGGTACTGGCACCAAAACAGACATGTAGACCAATGGTATAGAATAGAAGACACAGAAATGAACCCACTTACATACAGTTACCTTATACTAGATAAAGGAGCTAAACACGTACACTAGAGAAAAGATAGCCTGTTCAACAAATGGTGCTGGGAAAACTGGAAATCCATATGCAGCAAAATGAAACTAAACCCATATCTCTTACCATGCACAAAATTCAACTCAAAGTGGATCAAGGACCTGGGAATCAGACTAGAGACCCAATGCCTAATAGAAGAAAAAATAGGCCCAAATCTTCATCATGTCGGATTAGGACCATAGTTCCTTAACAAGACTCCTATAGCAAAAGACGTAAAATCAAGAATCAACAAATGGGATGGATTCAAACTAAAAAGCTTCTTCTCAGCAAAAGAAATAATCAATGAAGTGAACAGAGAGCCGACATTCTGGGAACAAATCTTTGCCACACACACATCCGATAGAGCACTCATCTCCAGGATATATAAAGAATTCAAAAAACTTAACACCAAAAAAACTAACAACCCAATCAATAAATGGGCCAAAGAGCTGAACACAAACTTCACAGAAGAAGATATACAATCCATCAACAGATATATGAAAAAATGTTCAACATCTCTAGCAATCAGAGAAATGCAAATCAAAACTACCCCAAGATTTCATCTCATGCCAGTCAGAATGGCAATCATCAAGAATACAAACAACAATAAGTGTTGGCGAGGTTGTGGGGAAAAAGGCACGCTCATACATTGCTGGTGGAACTGCAAATTGGTACAATCAATCTGGAAAGCAATGGAGATTCCTTAGAAAACTTGGAATGGAACTACCATTTGACCCAGCTATCCCACTCCTCGGTCTATACCCAGAAGACTTAAAAACAGCGTACTACAGTGCTGCAGCCACTTCAATGTTTATAGCAGCTCAATTAACAATAGCTATACTATGGAACCAACCAAGATGCCCTTTGATAGATGACTGGATAAAGAAACTGTGGTATATATACACAATGGAATATTACTCAGCAATAAGAGAGAATAAAATTATGGCATTTGCAGGTAAATGGATGGAGTTGGAGAATATCATGCTAAGTGAAGTAAGCCAATCTCAGAAAACCAAATGCCGATCATTGATAAGTGGATGCTGATCCATAATGTGGGGAAGGACATGGGAACAATGATGGATCTCTGTTCACAGGGGTGTAAGGGGGGAGGGGGCATGGGGACAGTAAAGATGGTGGCATATGATGGTCATTATAACCCTAACTTTATGTATGACTGCATATATGTTTCTATACAACTTACAACGAGAGAATTGATATGTTATTCTCTATCCATGTACAATGAATCATATTGCACTCTGTTAACATGTAAGCCTAAATAGAACAAATAAATAAAATATGAAAAAAAAGAACAGAAAAATTCTCTAACTTCCTTCTGCTTCTGTTACCCAATTAAGGAAGCCCCCTCAGTAGTGAGGGTGTGAGGACTGTGCTGATGTGAGGAAGTTAGCAATAGAGAAATGTTTGGAGGCTTTGTAGAGTCCCCTCTCTGTACTCTAAGACAAAAGTCAGAACACACATATTGTTTTTGTTTATCACCTAATCAGGACTCAGGCTGCAATTTTGCCCTCTGAACACCCTGGCTGGTGATCAGGAAGAGAAGAAGAGGAACACAGATTCCTCAGGCTTTCGTGATGCCTTCTGTAATCATTAGGGTGGGAACTTAGTCTGGAAAATCCCCGTGGCTGTGCGTGCAGAGGCACGCACACAGAGGATTCCTTGGTCTTGGCTGGAACAACAAACAACAGTTATACATTCTGAGGTCCACAGGACTGTGCTTGAACCCGACAGAATGTCTTGTCCCTGGGGCCATCGTAAGGTTAAGACAGCAAGGTTCTGTCTTCAGGGGCATCCGTTCTGCTTTGTTTGGATCAGCTGGTCACCTCGAGTATTGTGCAGTCCATTTATTCTGGATGGGAGAAGTATTGTTTTTCTCTCTTAATCTTTTCAACATAGCTTCCTTCCTTCACTAAACAGGTGTTTGGGACAACATGGCGGCTTAACTACTTCAACGAGGTCAAGCCCTCAAACTCAGAAAGCTCTTGATATTTCTTAAGCTTTTTCCACTCTTCTCCATTTATCCTGTCATCCCTTTAAAACAAAGTCCTCTGTCAGTTCCATTGTTTCATTGTTTTTGTTTTGGATCAGATAAGCCTGGATTTGGCCAACAATTTTCAATTCAATGACTGTCAACCGTTCATTTATCCACTTATTCAATGACACCAGCATTTGCTGTGTTCCTGTTATGTGCCAGTAACTGAATTTTATGGATGAGCACACTGACGCTCAGAGAATTAATAACTTCTCCACTGCCAATAGCTTCTAAGAAGTGGAACTGGTATTTGAAAGAAGCGTCTCAGAATTTGAGCTCCGTTCTTTTCATTTAATACATCAAACTTCCGCATGTAGAAAAAAAAATAAAAGTGGTGATAATCCACCTATAATTATAGCTTATTTCACATTTCAGTAGACTTTTTCAGCTCTTCCAGTGGCTGCTAGTGTTGCCATATTAAATATCTTTGTTTTTTTCAAGATCAATATGCCTTCAATTCAGGAGGAGAAAAATAGGTTTGAAATTGGAGATTGGAACTATTAATTTAGCTTTGGGGAGGGTACTGGGGGTTGAACTCATGGGTACTACACCACTGAGCTACATCTATAGCCTTTTTTATATTCTTTATTTTGAGACAGGGTCTCAGTAATTTGCTGAAGGTCTCCATAAATTGTTGAGACTGACCTTGAAATTGTGGTCCTCCTGTCTCAGCCTCATGAGCCACTGGGATTACAGGAATGGGCAACCACACCTAACTCAGGAATATTGATTTAGAGTGGGCCAAGCCCTAATTGTAACATCTCCTATTTTTTTTTTTTTTTTTTTAATGATGCCTGTACTGAGGCTCAGAAAAAACATATCCCTAAGACTGGCACTTTGACAGGCTAAGAGGCCTTAGATAATGCCTCGCATTTAAAATTCCCTCTAAGCTTGTCTTGTTTTCATCCATAAGCACAGGGAAGGACTTCCCCTGGAATTCCTTTATCTGCCTTAAGACTGGACCCGCTAAGGAGAGAACGGTTGCCTTCTGTCCTATCCCTGAAATCTCATCTCTCTTGTGGAAGAAAAGACTAAAAAATAGAACACACCTGGATGGAACTTGTTACAAGATAATGTCTGTCTATCTGTCTCATTCAAATTCCAAATAGAATAACTTGCAAGTTAATTTGATCTCCCAGGTTTGTTCATGCTCCCTAATAATCATTTATTATCCTTCTAAAATTGCCCATGCTTGTACCTTATGAAGAAGTTATACAAGTCTCATCGTCTGGTGATTCCTGATCACCACCAATCAATCTATTGATTTTGTTGAGAAAATTCCCTCTTTCTCAGGGGAGGTCAGTCTTTCTTTTTTTTTCTTTTTTCTTTTTATACTTGTGTACAACTCCAGCGTTCATGTACATTAATGAAAGTGTATGTCCTTTTCTCTTATTAATCTGCCTATTATTCATTTCAGCAAACCTCCACAGGGTGTTGGTGGTGATGGGAATCTCCCTTTGCCCCTACACTTGTAAACAAGGAAGAACTTTTTACCTCTACCCCTTCTAGTTCAGTGGTTGGGCACTCTGTAAACCAAACCAACTAAAACAATTAACAAAAGTTCAATTAAAAAAAAAAACCAAACAGATATAATTGTGTATGTAAGTGCTGAAGTTCACAAAGAAACGTGAGTCAAAGCGGTGTTAGAAATTGGGGCTTATCGACCATGGTAGGCTAAACAAAGGAAAGGGGGTTTTGAACTTCTGGGTGGGGAGGTGAGAGGAAAAATAAATAAGGGCTCAATATACAGATAAGTATCATCTCAAGGGTTAAAATTATCTCTGGAATATTTCTCCTCCAGAACAGGAGAGGGAAATACCCTCACAAAGCAAAATTTATCTCCTGTTTTTAGACAGAACAGAGGAGGACCAAGAGCTAACTGCCTTCAGCTCAAAACAGCCCTTCTGCCAAAGTGGCATATTTGGGGTGGCATATTCTAGTACCCTTTATATCCAAGACGCTTGAGTCTGTATTACTGTTTTTTGGATGTCTAAAAAATCTATAGTGTATACATCACCTCCATTGTTGTTGTTGTTTTTCTTTTATTTTCTTTTTCAATTAGAGTATAAGCTACTTAAGGGAAGTAAAAGTAGATTCTGAATTTTACTTAGCATCATGGTATCTCATGAGCTTTACATGCATTCTCCCCAGAATACTTCATGGTAATATTAAAATCTCAGTTTCATAGATGAAGAAATTGAGACTCAGAGATATTAAACAGTTTACTAAACTCATTTTGCAAATGTATAGCAGAGGACCCAGCACCTGTCCCTAGGTCTCCCTAGATCTGTGGGTTCTCCAGACAAGGTTCTTCAGAGAAACAGAACCAATAGGGTGTGTGTGTGTGTGTGTGTGTGTGTGTGTGTGTGTGTGTAAAGAGAGAGAGAGAGATACTAATTTGAAGAGATTGGTTCTCATGATTATGGTGGCTGGCAGTATCACTGTACCTGGACCCAAGGAGGCTTCCAGGAGTGGAGGTGATCTCTATTCAGAATCTCTAGGTTCTTAAACACATTGCAGAAAATTTAAGGATGCACTGAGTACGAGTAGCAGAGCAAGAGATTTACTAAAAAGAGAAAGTATTCACTTCAGAATGGGAATGCAAGTGCTCTGAAAGAGAGAGAGAGGCAGGCCTCATCAGTTTTAATATATAGAGAGGGACAGTAGCTAGGGATTAGGGGGCTGAGCAGAGGCAGAGTCAGGGCAGATGTTATTCAGTTTCATGCCAGTTTTCCTGGTGCTTGCTCATCACCCTTCCATGGTGTAATCAAGCTACTCTGTATATCACATGTCTCATTAGCATCTTATATATCCACCCAGGGCTATGAGTCTTATCATTACAATGAGCCTAGGGTTATTTCTCAGTCACCAAAATCTGTAATGCGCAGGATCCCTAAAAAAGCAGTTGCCTTTTTTTGCCTCCAGCTGCCTTGTTTTCTTGCAGTTTTGTTGCTTTTTCATCAACCAATCAGCAAGGTGCAGCCAAGAAGGTGGGTGTAAGGACCCGGGTATGGGCTGGATTGCTCAAAGGTTGTTCTGCATTGCAACAGTGTATAGGCATTTCTGTTTTGAAACCCCGTGTTTTCTTTCTATTCCTAAATTTCTGTCTCAGCAAGTTCAAAATCTATAGGGCGAACCAGCAGGCTGGAGACCCAGGGAGGGAGCCAATACAGCGGTTCAAGTCTGAAGACTGTCTTCTGTGGAATTCCCTCTTTCTCAGGGGAGGTCAGTCCTTTTTTTTTTCCCCCATTCAGGCTTCCATTGAATGGACAGGGGCCACCTTCTGGAGGACAATTTGCTTTATCTAAAGTCCACCAATTTAAATGTTAATCTCATCTAAAATCACTCTCACAGACACATCTAGAATGATATTTGACTATATATCTGGGCATCATAGCCCAGTCAAGTGGACATAAATTAACCAGCACTGTGAGTAGCAAATTTTACCTTCCCTTCTTTTTTATCACATCAAGGATTTTCTCAACAAAGGTTAATTGGTGAACTTGAATCCATTTCAAATCATGCACAATATGCTAAGGAGAAGCCTCCTCATCTTACATGAAATGTATAATCAATGCTGCTTAAAGGTCTTTGTCTACAAAGAAAATCTGTCAGGATTTTCCATCTCCTGAAATTTGAAATGCAAACCTGATATGTATGGTTATAAAAAACACAGACATCAAAGAGGAATGAAAGGAAGGGAAGGGGGATGAGAACAGGAAAGACAGTAGAATTAATCAGACATAACTTTCCTATGTTCATATATGACTAGATGACCAGTGTAACTCCACATCATGTACAACTGCAAGAATGGGAAGCTATATTCCATGTATATATGATATGTCAAAATGCATTCTACTGTCATGTGTAACTAAAAAGAACAAATAAAAAATTTGAAGAAAAGAACACAGACCTTCTCTAAGCATCCTAACTTCAGATGGCTTTAGAAAATTTTTGATCAGTTTTAGAACACAATTTATTACAAGGGAGCAGGTGAGATGAGAAAAGAATTTGAGTTTGTATATTCAAACACGGGCCACTTTATCTTTACTTTATGAAGTGAGAGAAAATGAATATAAAATTATATTGGCCATGAAGTAGAAACTGAGACCATGTGTAATGAAGTTTCCCTAAAGTTGCAGTTTTGTTTTCCCTTTACAAGATTTAATGTGTTTGATTAAAGCCAAAAACATTAGGCTGGAGGCACAGCTCAAGGGTAGAGCACTCGGCTAGTATGCAAAAGGTCATGAATTTGATCCCTAACACCACAAATGCAAAAACAATAAAAATAAACAACCCCCACCCCCAAACAAAAACTTATTTTCTCGAAATATGTTTCCCTAATTTTGGAAGCTTGGCATGGCTGGGATCGAAAGCAGAGCATAGGGTTGGGAAAATGATCGAGGACAGTTATCTACCCAAAGGAGAAGAATCTGCAAAGAGATCTGGGATGGAAAGCTTTGAGACTATGACCCAGTCCATTCTTTCAGCAAAAGATGTGTAGGCGACCTGGGTGTACTGATGTCCTACTATAACCCCAGCTGCTCAGGAGGTTGAGGCAGGAGGGTAGCAAATTGAAGGCCAGTCTGGGCAACGTAGTGAGCCTCTGTCTCAAAATAAAATAAAAAGAGTTGGGATGCAGCATTGTGGGAGAGCACTTGTGTTGTATGCCCAAGGCCCTGGGTTTGATCTGCAGTGCCCTCCACCCCACACACAAAGATACTACCTAAGTGGGCTTTATGGCCCAAGGCATCTCAAGTTTTTATTTATATTAATTTTTGCACTTTTTATTGTGGTAAATTAGGCAAAGAACATGAAATTACCATTTACATCATTTTAGACGTATAATACAGTAGTAGCATTGATTAGATTCACAATGCTACACAACGATCACCACCATGTATTTCTAGAACATGTTCATCATCCCAAACAGAAACTCTGCAGCTGTTAGGGATCACTTCCTGCCCCCTCACTCCTGATAACCTACTATGCTACTTTCTGTCTCTATGGATTTGCCAATTCTAGACACTGCGTATAAGTGGAATCAGACAGCACTTGTTCTTTGGGTTCTGGTCTCTTTCATTCATCAAGGTTCATCCATATTGTAGCATGTGTCACAACCCTATTCCTTTTAATGAATGAGTAATGTTCATTGCATGGGTACATTATGGTCTGGTTGTGCACTCTTTTCTTGGTCTGACTTTTTATTTGAGAAAATTGTCACTGAGAGCAAAAAGAGCATGGTCCCAATGGGTGATAAAATAGATGTTCCTTTCTGTTGAATAAGATGTGATGGGAAAGTGTTAGTGTGAGATTGTTAACTAAGAACACACGGGTGATATTCCTTTGATGGGCACAAGAACCTAATAAAAATCATTCTGTACCCTGGATTTCCAGATTAAGTTGATTTCCCTTGTGCCCAGACCTGGGGAAAGCACACTCTTTTTGTCCTAAATTATGTGAGGTGAGAAATTTTTCATCTGATGAAATGTTTGCAATTGATTTAATTAATTAATTTGGGGGTAGTGAGGGTTGAATTCAGGGGTACTCAACCACTGAGCCATATCCCCAGTCCTGTTTTGTATTTTATTTAGAGACAGGGTCTCACTCAGTTGCTTAGTGTCTTGCTGTTGCTGAGGCTGGCTTTGAACTTGTGATCCTCCTGTCTCGGCCTCCTGAGCTGCTGGGATTATAGGCACGAGCCAATGTGCCTGGCACAACTGATTTCATTTTGAGGCACTGGGTTGTTTTTTTTAAATAAAAATTCTACACAAAATTTTTTCTTTAAAAAACAGGTAGTGAGTTGGAGCTTTAATATAACTGTAAGACAACATGATGTAGAAGAGAATGTGTACTGTTTTCTATTTCTGTATTATAGTTCTGACAGGTGCAGAGATCTGTCTTTGTCTACTCTTCTGGTTTTGTTCTATATTTTGCTATAGCCTCCCTTAAATCTCTTCATTATTTATGCATTAATCAATTAATTAATATGGTAAAGAATAATAATCAATAATTATCATTAATAAGTTAAGGGCATATTGCAAATGATTTATAATAAAATAAATAATTATCAATATTTAGTCATTTATTGTAGCAATTATTTAATGATTAATAATGAAAGAATTTGATTCATTTTAGTCATATCTACATGTGATTATCTAAAAGGGCTCCCACCAGATATTATTGATTCACCTGTTGGCCTTGTTCTCTTGGCATCCTAAGACACCAGCTTCTTAATTCTGGAAACATTGATTAGAGTTCCAGCCACGCTACAGAGGTACAGGATGAATGTTCCAGGAGGATGTTTATGTTCAACCACTGTGTAAGTAATCACTGTTAGTCATCTCACAGAAATTTTGTGCATTTTCAGCACTGGTTAATAACTAACTTTGAGAATTAGGAGAGTGTTTTTTCCCCACTGTTAGGTCATTTTATTTTCCCATGGATTAGGTACCTCAGACAAGGGAGGAAACTGAGCCATAGAAAATTTAAACTGCAGACAAGGAGCTTGAACCCAAATCTTCACCCCATAAATCCTGCCTCTTTCCCTTTACTCTGAGTAGTCCACGGAGGCTTGGGAGGATTGCTTTGCAAAGGAGCAAGGGATGGGGCTTTGCAAACTGTAGCTGAATTAGCTGATGAAAGTTCTTTGGAAGTCAGTAGTCAGTTCAGACTTCCATTCAAGTGAAAGCACAGACATACTCCCCTACATGGACAGAACTGGCACCTCTAACTAACATGGCGGCACCTTGGCTTTATACATACATATTCTCAGTACGAATTGCTGAGTTCTATTATTAGAAGTGATTGTCTTGGTGTAGGCTGGATGTTAAGGTCATGGTCCATATGTGCAGTCTGAGTCTTCTTTGACATGTGTGGACTCTCCTGAATTATACCAAGTGGCAAGTCCTCAGACAGGACACCAAAATTCAGAAGGTGGACCCCAAGCAGGCTAGAGAAGGGACCCTTGGGTTTCTTCTGAACTTTACTTCCTGAGTCTGAAATTCAAGGAATTGAACAAGGCTTAAAAAGATTCTAGGTGGGAAGAGTTAAGTGAGATCTCAGGGTCTTAGAGGAAGTCTAAGAATCCTACACTGGAGATTAGAAAGATTTATTTTCTCAGAATCAAGCAAAAATAGAGAAACAAAATCTCCATACAAAAAAAGTTTTTTTGGGAACAATACAAATAACACAATCTGGGGCACACATGTAGTGAGGTGTGGGCCCTTGTGTATCTGAGGTACAAAGGAGAGGTTGGGATTCTACTGGGGGAGGGGGAGAAAAGCACCCTAAGATGTTTTGAAAGAAAGCTGGTGTGGTGTTATATAAACCCTAGTCGCTGACTGGCCAGAGGGCACAGCTATTAGGTAAAAGTAGTCTTAAAATCATAGCAGACCATTTCATTGAACTGGTCTTCTGAGATAGTGTGTCAGCCAAGTATTCCTGAGTAAGTGGTTATCTGCCCTGGTGCTGTTAGCTGTCCTCACAATAGTTCCTTTTATCAGCCAAATCATACATGCCCTCCCTTCTCTGGTTCCATTGGTTGGGGTTTGAGACAAGTGACTCTAGTTTGAACCTGAAAACTTTCACATCTAACACAGAAAATTCAGTTTTCTGTGTGCTCATGTTACTATCCTATAACATTAAGAATGTTTCTGTTAAATGGTTCAGTGCTGTGTCAGCTGTGGGGAGGTGGATTGGACAGGGCAATAGAGAGAGGAGGATATTAGAGAAAGGGTTATGTACACACATGGTCATGTTGGGCCAGAAAGTTTTAAATGAGAGAGGGGTGTCTCTCCATACAACCCAAGCAAGTCCAGTAGACCTCAGAGATCAGGAACCTATGACAGAGTCCATCTGCCCCACTCAACATTGGAGGGAATATGGAACTTCCCAAACTGGGTGCCTGTTTGTGGCTCTTTGAGTATTTCAGGGTCAAAAGAGAAAGATATGCTGTATACCTATGCAAAAAGAACTTAAGCATCTGCTGCCTCTTTCATAGCCTCTTTGGTGCCCAGGATGTGTCAGAGGTTCTAATCTTATGGAAATTCCCCACCACTCCCACTATCATTTAGTCTATGATTATCTGGGTCTGAAGTTTTAGTATTTATCTTTTAACATGCTCCAACTTGAAGTCAATCCAAAACAGAACAGGTGACATGATGTCATTAGGTGCCCAAATCTTAAACTGTGTTTAAAAATTTTTTTTTAATTGGGAAATTTCTAGAAAACTGACTCCATAAGAACTGTGAGCAGGAGTTTTCTAAAGGAGAATAAACTTAAATTTTTCTTTTGGGCAGACTGTTCCCACTTGACTGGGTCTTTACTTTTAACCAGATGTACATCATGTGTGCTTGTGATGGGCCTTGTTTTTGCCACTTTTGATGGTACTGATAGTAGGTGGCCCAGAAGAGAAGAGATGATTCCTAGCTCCATAGGAATTCAGAGTGAGTACTAATGCATCCTGCTGTCCAGCCCAGACCTCTCCTGCTGGTTTCTCTTGTTATGACGCTATTTCGTTCCTTAAGCATTGTTTAGAAGAGCTGGAATGATAAGAACAGTATTCTGCAGGATGGCCAAACGTGGTAGTCACCTCATGCTGCAGGAGGGAATGTCATGAGAATAAACTTAGACCCAGCTCTCTATGGATTACCATTCTAGTGTCCATAAGTATGATCCCAACAAGTCATATGGCTGCAGGGGCCATGCAAGTAATATAAGTGATTAAAAGAGACTAGGTAGGATTCTGGCAAACTTCAAAAGATGGGTTCCACTTAGAGGAAAGACCACCTGCTCTTCTGAGCTTGAACTGATGACTAATATAGACACATAGGCTGAATGTTGTTGTACTGTCCTACTTTTCAAGAGAAAATGGAAATGTTGCATTTTTATGTAAAGCATATCAAGTGGAATATTGGTAACAATTCATGTTTTTCAAAACCACATGACCCAAATGGAATATGTCTGTGTGCCTGGTGTGCAGCCTTTGGACTACTAGGTTCAGACAGAATTATGTTCCTGGGGTTAGGAAGCAAGGCCACAGGCCTGTGGGTAAGCGTGGGGACTTCTCTGAATGGAGCGGATATTCCCACTGTGAATACTGCTGAGAATTTGCCAGTCCTGAAATAGGCAATTAGGAACCAAGAAGCAGGGTTTATAGCTTGTGAGGGAAACTCCTTCTTTCTCTGAGTGGCAGGTGGCCTAGACTATGGAGTGTATTATGCCCAGCACCCGCATGAGGTAGGCCTGGGATGACCCTGCTCCAGGAGCAGGCCAGGAGCTTGGCATTAGCAATTCCACAAGGGCTCTGTCACCTTCTGTTTGAGCTTCCTTTCTCAAACTTTAACAATGTTTTATTAAAAGTCTTAGCCCAGTGTCGGCAGTAGCCCAGGAGGAGAATGAAGTGGAGCAGAGGGGAAGGAGGAGAGCGTGTGTCCCTATCTCAAGGCCCAAATGGGGCATGGTGTAATGGTTCCAGAACAATGGTCACCTCCAGAGTGCCAGCAGCTAGGTCATAGCCATGCAGCTTGGGAAAAGGATGAAGAACCCAATGCTCAGATTCACGAGAAAACTATTCCTGAACACATGTGACATAGCCCAGGGAGAGCGCCCCCCAGAGATACTTGAAAGATGCATTGAGAGGTTTAATTTCCTGTGTGAGCAGAGGGGGATGTCACTGCATGCAGTTTGGGCACAGATGGGAACTTGACCCTTTGCTGGAGCCCCAGATGGTGGAAGCTGGGTCCTTTGGTTAAAGAGACAACAATAGTTATTTGTTATTTGGAGATTTAGAGTTTACCAAGACAATGTCACCTCATGGAATCTTCACAATAACCTTGAGGAGAAGGTATTGTAGGTGTTATGATACCCATTAGACAGACATGGAATTTGTGGCTCAGAATTCAGGCAACTTGGCCAAGGTTACACAGCTTATTGTAGGACAAAGAACCAGGATACAAACCCAGGTCTCAGGAATGTAAATCCAAGGTCTTTCTCTCTAGTGCCAGGGGTGAGGCAGGAGATGGGCCACCCTAACCCCCTGTTATAAATCCAATTATGTCTCTTCCAAAAGCTATGTTGAAGTACCTATGATTGTGACCTTGTTTGTTATAATCAAGTTTAGATGAGGTCACTAAAGTGGGCCTTAATCCAATAAGTCCTTGTAAGAAAAGGGAAATTTGGACACAGATACTTGCAGAAAGGAGGACACTATATGGAGAGACAGAGAAGATGGAGATGTGAAGACAGACTGGAGGGTAGAGCTACAGGTCAAGGAACTCCTGAGGCTATCAGAAGCTGGAGTTGGGGAGGAAGGATCCTCCCTTCGAGGCTTTGGAGGGAGCATAACCATGCTAACACTTTTTTTAAAAAAAAATATTTATTTTTTAGTTGCAGGCGGACAGAATATCTTTATTTTATTTTTATGTGGTGCTGAGGATCGAACCCAGTGCCTCATGTGTGCTAGGCGAGTACGCTACCACTGCGCCATAACCCCAGCCCCCCATGCTAACACTTTGATTTTGGACTTCTGGTTTTCAGAATTTCAACAGAATCAATTTTTGTGCTTTAAGCCCCGCAAGTAGCAGTACTTTGTACGGCAGCCCTAACAGAAATATTCCTACAAGTGCAGGCAGAAAGAGAGATGCTAGTGGGCAGAAGGTTCAGGAAATCGCTATGAACATGCTCAGGCTTTGGCCTTGGCCTTCCCCTTTGATATCTTGTGATTGACACAGGAAGGACAGTACTCAGCATACTATGTGAAGGCAACTGTTCTTATTAATGCTTAATCCATGCAGACTTCCATTCTGCAGGCTATGGCACATCAAGGTCACTGGGAAATGTGTCAAATCTCCCTCTCCTAGTTCTGCCAAGTACCACTACAGAGTTGTGATTTCACTGGGCTTTGAACTTCGAGCATTTCCCCTTTCCACTGAAGCTTAAATATCAATTGAGCTAAACCACTGTACTATCCTCTATTTTCTTTTTAATGGTTATGATTTTATTAAATGGTTTATGTGTTTTATTTATTTCCTTCTTTAAATGCTTTTTCCCCCCTTTTTTGGTACATTGTGTATAACCAGAGAAATGAAAAGTTGTGCTCCATTTGTGTACAGTGAATCAAAATGCATTCTGCTGTCATGTATAACTAATTAGAACAAGTTAAAAAATATTAAAAATATTTTTAAAAAAAAAGAACAGTTTTAGGTTTGCCACAAAATTGAGCAGAAAGTATAGGGAGTTCCCATAACAGTTCCTGCTCTGATACACATGGCCTCCCCTACTGTCAACATCTAGTACCACAGGAATCCCTTCATTGTAAGAGATCTACCTGCCTTGGCCCATAATTATCACCCAAAGTTCATGGTCCCCTCGAGGTGTTATACCAGGCTCCTTTTTTGGGTGGGTGGGAAATGCAGGGGTTTGAATCTAGGGCCTTGTATACCATAGGCAAGGGTTCTACCTTGGAGCTCCATCTTCAACCATTTGTACAGCATGATTTTGCACACTTGTTTTTCTCTTAAACTTCCCCAAAGCCCTGTGATGTTGGGAAGATGTGTGGTCACTCTTCCATCCTTGAAGAAACTCAAGAAAAGAGCAAATAAGCAGGAGGATGGGGACTGAAACCCAGTTCTTTAAAAAAAATATATTTTTTTCGTTGTAGATGGACACAATACCTTTATTTTTTTGTTTCTGAGGCTGGTAGTGCTGAAGCTCAAACCCAGTGTCTCACATGTGCTAGGCAAGCGCTCTACCACTGATCCACAACCCCAGCCCCTGAAACCCAGTTCTTATAATTCTAAATCCAGTGGTGATGTTTTGTTTTGTTTTTATTTTACAATGATGATGCTACCTTTTAAATTTGTCTTCTGTACCTGCCACCAACACACACACACACACACACACACACACACACACACACACACACATCCCTGGAGTGGCTGCAGCCAGAGGTTGTTAGATGATCTGTAAAACTGACACATAGTATGGGCTTACTAGCTATTTATTACATTGAAGGCAAATCTTCTGGCCAGCATCTGCACTCCTGTCTGCCTCACAAATTTATCCCAGGCAACGTTGACCAAACTTCCCCATAAAGTCCCAGCTCACCCTCTCTCCATTCCTTCCAAATCTCCCGTGCCGTTGAACACATGGCTTGATTAATTTCCTCAAAGGTCCTGGTAGATGGGCAGGAATGAGGTGTCAATAGTTTCTATCGCAAAGCAGACTCCCAGGGCCTTCTGGGTTGGCTGGGTGGGCCACTGCCCACACTGTGCCTGCCTTTGTTCCTTGGAAGTGCCCCCTCATTATGGGGCAAACATCTGCTATTGCTGAAATGCAGCCTTTACTGGAGTGAAACAGGATTCTGGGTTCCTATCACATCAGCAGTAACGCTGCCCAAAGGTGCAAGAGAGAAAGTAAAAGACAAGCCCATCAAAGCCCACCCAGAACAGCAGGGAAATTCCATGCTCTCCATTTCTAGTTCTTCTCATATGGGTGGGTAGACAGCTCTGCGGTGAGCCAACAGCTCTGCAGCTGTCCTTCTGTATCCCTGAAGGATGACCCATAGAGGCATGTGCTGGTGCTGATGCAAATGTCAACACCAGCCCCTATCATCAGCTAAAGGTCAGCAAATGAGTCCTCTGACATTTGGGGTCTGCAGGGGCAAATGAGTACTGTAAGCACCTGCAGTGCCAAGACACTAATGGGCTTGCTCAGGGCCAACTGGAGATTCCAGAACAGTGTTTCAGGATGCAGAAGCTCCCCTGATGGATGTAGAGGAAGTCAGGCATTTTGCTGGCCTGGTGTATGCACTCTCGTCCTCTGTCCTGCAGACTGAGTTATGGTCGCCTGTCCTGCAGATTGAATTATGTTCGCCTGCTTTTCCTTCCTATATTGAGCACAGCATCCAGGGTAACCACACATCCTTTGAGAGGCAATAAAAATAACGAGACCAAGAGGTCTGGGCCAGAACATATCGTTACTTTGAGCAGACTCCAAAATGTGTTTCATGCAGAGGCAGGAACACCTGGGATGGAGGAGCCCCTCCTCAGCCCCCTGTCCCCTCTGGGATAGCCTCTGTCTTCTGGGATCCTGTCTGTCCTCTGATTCTCCCTGGATCTTAGAGCTCTGCACTCTTTTGCTTTAACAGACCAGAGAAATATGAATGGGGACAGAAACAGATGTCCTTGGCATTTCCCCCCAGTGTCACAGAACTACATGCTTCAAGCTGGTGGTTTTGAGGAATGATGACAAACATGTGGTTTCCCCCAACTTCTAAGAATTAGAGGCAGATTCTAGGAGGGTGGGGATGGCCCTGACTCAAAAATAGCAGGACTGCACATCTGCTGAAGAGATATCCCTGCCCATCAAAAGGACAAAATAAGGGCTGCTCTGTGGACACTTCCTCTATATTTTGTAAAGCTCTTACCCAGCAAGACCCAACTCAGGGGCTGTTCACCATCCTTGAGGTCAAGGGCCAGTAAGGAAAGATTTTTCCCAACTTCTAAAATCCGCAGAGATCCTGGCAGTGACATGTGCCCCTCATGCCAATCTATCCTCACTTTGCCAGGCAGAAATTTCTAGAACTCAAGCCTAACCATCCATGTCACCACCCCCCTATAATTCATTCACTGGTTCTCAGACTCAACAGGTCAGACACGACCCCTCATGACTGGGTTCCAGCTTATCTCTACACCAAATTACTTACCGCTGCATAAATAGTCCATTGGGCTTTGTTCCTCTATTTTTTCCAATTCTCTTTTCTGCTTGACTAACTTGTACTTCAAGATTCAGGCTTTGGGAGATTTCTGGATGGCTGCCCAGTACTCCCCACCACATCTGAGTTAGGGACTCGGAACCACAGTGGCCTGACCTTCCAGCTCTGTGACCTGGCATTAATTTTCTTCTTTGTGTTCTCATTATTCTATGAGATACCCTAGTGCAGGAACCAGATCTCCTCTTCATTCCCTGGAACACACATTTTTCTTTTAAGGAATATGCATTGAACTTGTATTATATTCCAATTACTATGCTAAGCCTTATGGATATAGTAACAAAGAATAAAGAAATAAAGTTAATAGTTGCCCCTCTCTCCCTCTCTCCCTCCCTCCTTCCTTCTTCCCTCCCTCTCTCTCTCCTTCCCTCCCTTCCCTTCCTTCCTACATTAGCTTAAACAACAGGCTTACAGTTTGGAAAGCTGGAAGTCCCAGATGGAGGTGATAGCAGGGTTTGTTCCTCATGAGGACTGTGAGGAAGAACACATTCCACCCCTCCCCTTTCGCTTCCGTGCTTGTGGCAATCTCTGACATTTCTTGTCCTGTAGAAGCATCACCTCATCTCTGGGTGTCTGTGTCTGAATCCCCCTTTGTAGAAGGACACTAGTTAGACTGGACAAGAGTCTACCCTGATGACCTTATTTTAACTCAATTAGGTCTGTAAAACCTCTTATCTCCAAAGAAGGTCATGTTCGGGTGGGGTGAGGAGTAGGATTTCAACTCATGGGTTAAGAGGGACATGATTCAATTCCTGACCTCACCAAGAAGAAGCCTGTGATTTCACTGGGGCTGGAGGCCATGCAGAACCAAGGCGGCTGAGCACACAGTGGCTCACCTGGGAGGCGTGCCTTGTCTAGCTAGCTAGACGTGGTGATGAGCAAAGTCACATGAGTATGGCTGACTTCTGACACCTGAGGGACAAGTCAGAATTCCTCAGGGGATGGAAAGGGAAGGGGAGGGAAAGCAGCCCAGGCAACAACATGAGAGGAGGTCCTGGCACAGGAGACAGCACGGCTCCCTTGAGAAGCTGAAAGAACTGGAAAACCATCAGAGCTAAAAGAGTGGGGCCTTCTCGTAAGAGGTGAGGCTAAAAGGACAGGAAGGCAATTTTCAAGGGGGCTCCTTTTGTGCTCTCCTGAGGAAAATTGGACTTTGTCCTGGAGGCAGAATCACTGAGGGGTTTTGAGCAGTGGAATACTGTAATTAGTATCAGCCTTCAAGAAATGCACAGTCTTGCAAGAAAAACAGGCCTGTGAACAATTAAACAGTACCGAACAGTGGTGGCCATGCTTGACATGCAGGGAGTACGAAGGAAACACAAAGGCCTGCGTGACTCACATCCCCAGCAAAACGGCAGCAAACCTGCTGAGGGCGTCAGTCAGGAGGCGCTGGTGAGAGGTCTTGGCAGAGGGAGAGGTTCCCTCTCAGAAGGGCTGGCAGGCTGTGCCCACAGACGCTGGGGGCATACATTCTTCAGTGTTCCTTGGTGTAAACATGGAGGTGATTGCTGTGTTTGTTTGTTGTTATTGTTGTCACCATTGCTGATGGAATATGGAAGTGAACTAAGCCACATTGCGTGGTCTAACTGTCACAAAAGACGGCTATGATGATGTCATGTGGAGTTTTCCCTACAAATGGGAAATGGGAAAGAGCACTTGTTCCCCTAAACCAGATTATAAAATCATCATGCGAGGAGAAATCATGGTCAGGGGGTATGAAGAAGGAGAGGATGCTGGGGCCAAGAGCCAGAGGAAGCCAGTGCTGGGGTTCAGTGGTGGATGGCCCCCTTATGGACCCCCGAGAAGGGTCGCCTGAGAGGAGCTGGAGGGAGTGTGACTAGGTGAGGCAGGAGACATGTCTGGGGTGTGACATTTAATTGATTGCACAAGCTTCAGAATGAGTGACTCCTTGTGGCCTGGGGACAAGCAGGCTGGATTTGCCAGTCACCAGCCAGACCCAGATGCCAGCGGGAGCAGACAATACCGCAGGCTGCCTCGCCCGTGCACTGCATGAACACTGTGCAGAGCCCCCTGGGATAGGTTTCCACAGCTCTTGTGTCATGTTGGCCTCTTATCAGCCTAGGGGATAGGTGCGGCAGGGATTAGTGAGAAAACAGGCCAGCTGAGTGAGGCTCAGGTGGTGGCTGTGCTGCGTGACCCATGTGAACTCTCCATGACCTTACGCTCTCTTCTGGGGAATTATTGTCAGGCCCTATTCCTGTCAGAATTGAGGGGATGAGGGGCCTCCCATCTTTTTCCAAATCATGGAAATGAGACAGAGAAACTGATGAGCTACTATCAATTATACCTGAAAAATAAAAAGTGGGCAGGGTAGGTGGGTAAAAGAGGAGGATGTCCCTGATGGAGCACTTAGGAACAATGGATGGATGTACACATAGCAGTGTGATTGGATCTTAACAATGCAGTGTGAAGTCCGGTGCTGTGGTGCATGCCTGTACTTCCAGCTACTTGGGAGGCTGAAGTAGGAGGATCACATGTTGGAGACCAGCCTCTGGAACTAAGATGCTCTCTCGAAACTAAAATAAATAAATAAATAAAAGGGCTGAAGCTGTAGCTCAGTGGTAGAGCACCCCTGGGTTCAGTCCCCAGGGCCACACACACACACACACACACACACACACACACACACACAAAATGAAGTGTGAAGATAAGAAACAGCCAGGGGATGTATGACACAATATTCTTCAGGTAAATTAGAAATACGCACATTAAACCATAATATTTTTATAGAATTGACACAACTAAAAATATATCACTAAACTCATACCAATGGTTACCAATGGGAAGTAACACTAGGGGTAAATACTAATAAATAAATAAGCCAGCAAATGCCTACACAGCCACTGATGATAATATGACTCCTGTCTTCAACCCTGGTAGCTAGAGGTAGAAAAACCCTTAACAAATTAACAAATAAAAACCAAGACAACCCTCCTCAGAAATACCATGGCAGTATATGAACTGTGTACTGTGTGTCTTTGTGTCTTCGGCTTGGCTGGCAATGAGCAGAGGCTAAATTGGTACTTTTTCTTTTGTCTATTCCCTTCAGAGTCATTGTCTGTGCTGTTTCCTTAATGAAGATTTACAACGTCCATCCATCCATGCATCCATCCATCCATCCACAAACTTTCCTCCACTGTTCCTAAATGCAAGGCCCTCTCCTAGGTCAGGAAGGGACAGAGACAAAGACATTACCTCCTCCATTTCCTCTCTGACATCTGTAATTCATCTAAGGATGGAGTTTCAGCAGCTTGTATTTTAGAGCTTGACTATACATATGGCTTGCCAAACAGCACAGAGAATGACATCTTATCATCTCCTTTAGTCACAATGCGGGAGAGGGTAAGAGAACTAATAATTGGAATTAGATAAGTCACAAAGTTTGATTTTATGAGTTAAACCTCAAAACAACCAAGAAATGTCCACCTCTAAATAATAATAGCAAACCCTCACCTTTTGTATTGCTTTATGTATTGGTCATTTGTATCATTTTTCCCCACTCCTGGTCAATTTTATTTACCTTTTTTAAAGAACCAGATTTTGATTTTGATTGATTTTCTTTATTTTTCTTTTCCCTAGTCTATTGGTTTTTCACTCTAATTTTTATTATATCCTTTCTTCTGCATTAGGTTTCACTTGCCTTTTGTGTTTCATTCCTTTATTTAGGTTGATAATGAGGACCTGGATTTGACACCTTTCTTCTGTTTTATAATAAAACTTAAGTGCTAAAATTTCCCTCTAAATATTGCTTTTGCATACCCCTCACACCTTAATGTTTTATTTCCATTTTCTTTTGGTTCAAAATACTGTTTAAATTAATTCTAATTTCCTTTTGATTTCTTACTTGAATCCTAGATTATTTAGAAATGTGTTATATAGTTTCTAACATTTTGGGGGATTTTCTTAACATCTTTCTAATGCTGACCTCTAATTCAATTACATTCTGTTTAGTTCAGTGAACATAACATATAATTTTAATACTTTTGATTATTTGTATTGAGATTTTTATTATGTGCAGGACATGTTCTATCCTGGTTTAAGTTCAGCATTTTCATAAAAGAATGTGTATTTTGTTGCTGCCAGGTAGAGTGATCAAAATTGTCATTTAAGGGGCTAGGGCTATAGCCCAGTTGGTTGAATGTTTGCCTCACATGCATAAGACCTTGGATTCAATCCCCAGCACCACAAAAAATAAAAATAAAAAAATTTTTTAAAAATCGTTTAGATTCAGTTGGTTGATATTGTTTTTCAAGTCTTTAAAATTCTTATTTCTTTTCTTTTCTTTTTTTAAATATTGTTTTAGATATTGATAGACCTTTATTTGATTCATATATTTATATGTGGTGCTGAGAATTGAACCCAGTGCCTCATGCATGCTAGGCAAGTGCTCTACCACTGAGCCACAACCCCAGTCCTCTTATTTGCTTTCTTGCTCCTTATTCTATCAATTGTTGATGGAAAGTTGTAGATATCTCTGAGAATAGTTGTGGATTTTTTTATCTTTGTTGTTCTCTCCATTTTGTTTCATGTATCTTAAAGCTCTGATGGTAAGTATAAAAGTTTAGTATCACTTAATCATTAGAAAATGACCTTCTTTATGTCTCAAAGTAATGCTTGTTCTAAAATTTGCTCTGTGTGATATTAAAACATTCATATTATATTTCTCTTAATTAATGTATTATTTCTAATTAAAATTGTATTAGTAGCCAGGTGTGGTGGTGCACACCTGTGATCCCAGCACTTTGGGAGGCTGAGATAAGAGAATTGCAAGTTTAAAGCCAGCCTCAGCAGCAGTGAGGCGCGAAGCAACTCAGTGAGACCCTGTCTCTACATAAAACATAAAATGGGGCTGGAGATGTTGCTCAGTGGTTAGAGTATCTCTGAGTTCAATCCCCAGTACCCCTCCCCCCCAAAAATAAAAGTGTATTGGTGTATTATTTTCCACATTTCAAACCTGTTTGTTTTTTTATATTTAAATGTTATTCTTGTAGACAGCACATAGTTGGCTCTTACTTTTTTATGCAATCTGACAACCTCTGACTTTTATTCTGGTATTTAAACCATTTACATTTCATTTTATTTTTTACACAATTGGCTTTAAATCTACCACGTTCTTATTTGCTTTAGGTTTCAAGTGTTACCTTTTTGCTGTTTTTATTTAGTGTTTTATCTACATAATTTATATCTCTAACAAATCCCACCCTAACTTAGAATAATGTTCTGTGACTTCATAAATATTATAATGTCAGCTTGGGGCATACTGATCTTCTTGGATCTGTAGTTTCATAGCTTTCTTTAAATTGAGAAAATTCTGGGCTATTATTTTTTAAAATATCTTTCGTGTTTGACTACATCCTTTAGACACTCTACTAACACACATTTTAGGCTGTTAAAAGCAGTCCCACAGCACTCGGTTGCTCTGTTCACTTCTACTTTATTTGTTTTTCCTGTGTCTTATTATGTAAAGCTTACATGGCTTTGTTTTAAGATTCACAAATATTTTCTCCTTCAATGCCTAATCTTCTGTTAATCTCATTTACTATATTTTTCCATTTCAAACATTGTAAAGTTTACTTTCAGCAGTTCAAATTGTCATTTTATTTTTATTTTTCCTCCATTTCTGGGAATCAAATCCAGGATCTTCCACTTCCTAGGCAACTTCTGTGCCGATGAGCTACATCCTCATCCCTTAAATAATATATATTCATTTTGAGACAGGGTCTCACTAAGTTGTCCAGACTGGCCTATTGCAATCTTCCTGCCTCAGCCTCCCAAGTAACTAGAATTACAGGTATATACCGCCTGGCTCAAGTTCAGTTCTTTTAATTTTTTCCATGTTCCTCTTTAATATGTTCATTCTTTCTTCTGCTCTCTTATATATAATATAATTATAACTACTAATATTGTTCTTGGTTAACTGTATTATTCATATTATTTCTGTGTATTTTTGATGCCTTTTCTCCTTATTATGCAGGATATTCTCTTGCTTCTTTACCTGGTAATCTTTTTTAGATACCAGGCATTTTGGATTTTACTTAGGTGCTGAATATATTTATATTTTTCTAAATATTCTTGAGCTTTGTTCTGGGATGCAATTAAGTTACTTGGAAACAGTTTGATTTTTTTTTGGCTTAATTTTAGGCTTTTTCAGGGAGAACAGAATAGCTTTTTTTTTTTTAAATATTTTTTAAAGATGGACACAATATCTTTATTTTGTTTATTTATTTTTATGTGGTGCTGAGGATCGAACCCAGTGCCTCACATGTGTGAGGCAAGCGCTCTGCCACTGAGCCACAACCCCAGCCCCAGAATAGCTTTTAATATAGGGCTAATCAATCCTTCCCTTCAGTCCAGAGTTAAACTCTTCTGAGAACTCTATGAATTATAAGATTTCCCATTGGCTGGATATAATAACAACTCTGGTTCTATCGAGCCCCAGAGTTCCTAATGTTCCTTTTAGTCAGTTCTTTCTCCAGCCTTGGGTATTACTTGGGGAGCACAGTCTGGTCAGCAGCCATTCAGTCTCAAGGGCGACTGACTCTTTGTGGAGCACTCTCTCCTCTCTCGTGCTCTGCCCAGCAAGCTGGGACTCCTGCCGTAGCTCAGCCCCCAGAGTGTCACACCTTAAATGCACTTTCCTGGCAGTAAGCTGACTCAGTCTTCGGATTTGCCTCTCTCTGGGAGCACTAACCTACAATGCTTGATATTCAATATCTGAAAGCCACTCTTGTATATATTTTGTCCAGTGTTTTAGTTTTTACAGGCAGAGGGGCACATCTAGTTCCTGTTCATAGTAGGCATAAGTCATTTCCCAGGTCTGATCCTAGGTGCCATCTCTATATGCTCTAACCTTTGAGTCTTTGCGTATATGAAAATATCTTTCTTTTATTGTGACAGAGAATGATATCTTGGCTGCATTACAATTCTTGGGTTGCAGTGCTTTTTGCATTCTATAATGCTTCCTAGTTTTCTTTGTGATAGTGTGGTAGAAAGGAAGTCAAGTGTCAGCTAATTCTTCTCTTAGTATTATCAATATGGTCTAAATGTCAAGATGTTTTTAATACATATAAATAGGTATATATTTCCCTTGAAATTCAGAATTTTTAAAAACAAGGATATGATTGCTCTTGAGTGAAATGTATTAAATTTTTTTCAAACTATAGATTCAGGCTTTCTTCAGGTAAGGTATAATTTCCCTCTACTTCTTTAATCATTACCTTTCCTTCTAGAAATCCTAATACAGGCTCACAATTGCTTATTTGAAGTTTTTCTTGTATGTGTGTATATGTTGTGGTTTTTTAAAATTTTTTTTTAGTTATAGATGGACAGATATCTTTATTTTATTCATTTTTATGTGGTGCTGAGGATCAAACCCAGTGCCTCACGCATGCGAGGCAGGGCTCTACCACTGAGCCACAATCCCAGCCCTGTTGTGTTTTTTAAAAAAATAAATTTCCAACAAACATATTCAGTGGAAAAACATAAGCTGAGCTAATATGAAGCTATATTTAGTCATTAAAAATGTTAGTGTAAATATTCGTGTTTTACTGTTGAAAAACTAGAACATTTGATTTTAGGATGTTTCCTATATGCTCCCAGAGATATTGTATACTATGTGCAGCATATAATATGTACAATATACAGTATAATTTCTAAAAGCTGAAAAATCTAGATTCCAAAACTCTTCTCACTCTACCAGTTTCAGATAAGAGGTTCTGATCTTGTAATCTCATATTTATTTCCCTGGATCTATCTTCAGAGCTTACCTTTTCCCTCAGTATAACTCAACCTTTGAATTTTTCCTCTAAACTATGAAAGTTTCTTCTCCACTTGATCTTCCTAACTTCATAAAGTCTCAATTTTTATCATCATTGAATTTTCAAAACGGTATCCACATCCTGAATACTATTGTGCTTGGTAGTGAAAATAACCACAAATTGTATTATCTTGATATTGCAGCTGTAAAAAATGACCACAAACCTAGTGACATAAAGCAACACAAATTAATCATCTTACAGTTCTGGAGATTGGAGTGTCAGAAATGAGTCTTATAGGGCTAAACTTAAGGTATTGGCAGGGTAGATTCCTTCCGGTGGCTTCAAGGGAAATTCCTTGCTTCTCCAGATTCTAGAAGCTGTGAGCATTCCGTGGCTTGTGGCTGTTTCACACCAGTTTCTGCTTCCAGGGTCCTTACTCCTCATTCTAATCTCCCGTCCCCCTCTAATAAGAATCCTGGTGATTACACCAGTCTCACCTAGAACATCCAGGATTGTCTCCCCATCTGAAGATTCATGATTTCTTCATACCTGCAGAGTCCCTTTTGTCATACAAGGTAACATTCACAGGTTCCAGAGATTAGGACATATGTCTTAAAATGTAGATGTCATAGACTGTGACACCTACATTCCACATTGAAATCCTAACCTGCAGGACTCCCCAGTATCATGAGACTCTGGGTTTGATTCCCAGCACTGGGCGGGGAGTCCTAACCCCCAGGAGATAGAAACTTAGAGCGGTCAGGGCCCTCAGGATGGGATTAGTGTCCTAGTTGCTATGAGCCAGGAAGAGGGCTCTCACTAGACACTCACCCTACTATGCCTTGAATTTGGACTCAGCAGCCTCCTGCTGTGAGAAATGTGTTGTTTAAGCCACCTCTCTATGGTATTTTGTTATAGCTGTCAAAATGGAGTAAGATGGTAGGTTTTGTTGTATTCAGGTATGGCAAGGACAGTTGGTCAGCATGTGATTGCTATCAAAAAGATTATTTCTTACAGTTCCCAAGAGGAGGGTTCACACCATCCTGGGCAAGGCCACATGGGGGAAATACCAGGATTGGTCAGGAGACAGAGGTAGTGGGAACAAAACAGGGAAAGAGGCTTCATTTCCGTGGGCCTGGTAAGGCAGGGTAAACGGGCTAGTGTAAATGATTTTCAGTGGGGTGCCAGACATGGCGATGTGCATCTGTAATCCCAGGTACTAAGGCGGCTGAGGAAGGAGAATTGCGAGTTGGAGACCAGCCTGAACAACTTAGAAAAAGACCCTGTCTCAAAATTAAAAAAGAGCTGGGAATGTACCACAATGGCAGAAGAGTTGCCTAGCCTGTGAGAGGCCCTTGGATCAATCCCCAGTAGAATCAAAGGAAAAAAACAACAATATCAAAAAGATTTCAGTGAGCTCTGGGGTACTAGGGCTATCTTTATTGTATCTGGCCCTGGGCTGCTTAGTGTAGGGGTTGGATCTCCTCCAAGTTAGAGCTAGATAAAGGAGGTAGTTGGAGTATAACTTTTAAATTGATTATTTTGCATATAAAAAGCACACTTGCAGGTGAGTACTTCACTCTCTAGGAATTAGCAGCCCTGGGAAAAGTAGTCCCTCCAGAATTAGTAAGGGCTTTAAAATGTCAAAACACTAAATTACTACATAACTAACTAAATAAAAATAAATGAATAAAAAGTTGTGATTAGAACAGCATGGACATCTTTGGGAGGGCATTATTCAGGTAGCCACAGATACTGACTGTATTCTATACACTGTGCTCACCATTTTCTAAATGCTATCTCAAACCCTCACAATAATCCTACGTGTGTGATATCCAATATGTATTATATTCAGTTAAATTGAGAAGTTTGAGGTTCAGAGATATTAAACATAACAGGTATCACACAATATCTAAGATGTACAGATGGAATATAAAGCCAAGTCTGCCCAATAAAAACTCATTCTCCTTAAATAAAAAAAATTGATATTCCCATTTTACAGATTGAAATCATCTATCAATCAACAAAGACATCCCTATTCAAGTTAAGGAGGCATCAGTGACTTAATGAATTCTTCCCCATCTCCACCAGTCTTGCAGTTAATTTAGAAATCTGGGCCCATGTGAATTATTACCTTCACTTCTAGAATAAAGAGCCATCTCTACAGTGCTGAGAATATAAACAGAAGCATAGAATATGGTGAAACTTGTGACAGGAAGTCACCTACTATATTGAAAACAGGAGACCGTTGCTATATTTCTTTGTGGGGGAAGTACTGAGATCATATATCTTCTCCCTGGGTGCTGAGATATACTCTTTGATTTCTTTGGAAAGGGAATGGTTGTGTTTTTCTACTCAGTTTGCAGTCATTTCTGTCATATAGTCTGAAAATACCTAAGAAAAGTCACTAGTTAGCTGCAGAAACTATTGACTCATTCTCTTTAACAAACACTGCAGGAGACTTGTTTTCTGCTTCCTCCTGGCAGCCATTTAACTGTCATTGGGGAATCCATGGTTGCCAGACTTTTCAACTGGAGGGAAATGTTTTCTTTTAAAAAACCCAATGTCATATCAAGGAAAAACAACCCAGGTCCTGTGAACTTTACTGGACTCCTTGTTTAATAAATAAATAAATAAATAAATAAATAAATAAATAAATAAATGAATAATTTTACTTAGGTATACATGATAGCAGAATGCATTTTGATTCATTGTACACAAATGGAGCACAACTTTTCATTTCTCTGGTTGTAGTGATGTAGAATCACATCATATATGCAGTCATACATGAAGCTAGGGCTATGATGTCCATCTCATTCCACCATCTTTACGTCCCACGAGCAATGTATGAGTGTTCCTTTCCCCCCACAACCTCACCAACATTTATTGTTGTTTGTCTTCTTGATAATGGCCATTCTGACTGGCATGAGATGAAATCTTAGAGTAGTTTTGATTTGCGTTTCTCTAATTGCTAGAGATGTTGAACATTTTTTTATATGTCTGTTGATTGATTGTATATCTTCTGAGAAATTTCTGTTCAACTCCTTAGCCCATTTATTGATTGGGTTATTTGTTTTTCTGCTGCTACGTTTTTTGAGTTCTTTATATATCCTGGAGATTAGTGTTCTATCTGATGTACTGGACTCCTTTATAATCTTAGTGTTTCAGAAGAAATTTATATGACCTAATGTGTCCTTTCCTCTTCTTTGGAAAGTGTAACACACAGAGAGATCTATCTCTATTCTGAGAATAGGTGGAGAAATATTAATTAGAGATATTATGGATAAAATGTTTGTTGGTTTCAGGATCCATAGGTGGGCTAATTCAGTTAATTTTCATATTTGCCTTATAAGTAGGTGTTAATATGACTGTTATTTTACAGATGAGAGATTTGAAATTTAGCAAGTTGAGTCTTATGTTAAAGCTGCATAGCAAGCTGGGTGTGGTGGTGCATACCTGTAATCCCAGCATTTTGGGAGGCAGAGACAGGAGAATCGCGAGTTCAAAGCCAGCTTCAGCAACAGAGAGGTGCTAAGTAACACAGTGAGACCCTGTCTCTAAATAAAACACAAAATAGGGCTGGGAACGTGGCTCAGTGGTCAAGTACCCCTGAGTTCAATCCTCGGTACCCAAAAAAAAAGAGCTGCATAGCAATACATGTGGAACTGGGACTTGAGCCTGCTGTGAATGATTCCAGATTGAGGCATTGCAGCAAATCTCCCTTATCAGCTCACCTGGAGTTTAGTGCACACATTCTTCATCGTGTGTGCTTATTCCTTACCAACCAGCTTTCTAGTTTTAGAGATCAAAGCCAAAATAGGTTCTTTTCCTTCTCAGTGAATGAGCTTTTGCTTAGGAAATACGGACTCTCAAGAAACTAGTAAAACCAAGGCAAATTTTCTCTAATGAGAAGAAAGGGAGGGTCCCTGGCCAAAAGAGAGAGTAAAAGGCTGTGGTTACCCCTCCAGAGGGATGTGTACAGCCCTGGTTCCTGCTAGTGGGGTAGCAGAGGCAGTGATGGCCTTTCACTTGCCTCCAGGTCCTGGTGTTTTCTCTAAGCTGATTGTAATCCTGGCCTCTATGGAGGGTGGCCAAATATTCAGAACCTGATGACCTGGAATTTTTCACCTACTGATCTTAGCTGGATAATCATACTAAAACATTCAAAATCTGCTACTTTATCATGATGCTGTATCAGCCACCTTTGTAAATTAGGAGTCAACGGGGAGACTGTTATAGTTTGCATTTAGATGTCCCCTTAGGGGCTCATGTGTTAAAGACTTGGTCCCCAGATACCACTTGGAGGTGGTGGAACCTTTAGGAGTGGGACCTAGTGGAAGAAATTAGGTTGGGGACATGGGACCTCAGCCCCTTCCTCTCTTTCTCCTTTTGCTTCCTTGTGGCCATGAGATGAACGAGGTTTCTCCACGCTACGTTCTTCACCATGATGTTTGCCTCATCACAGTCCCAGAAGCAATGGAGTCAACCAACCATGGACTGAAACCTCTGAGTCTGTGAGCCAAAATAAAACTTTCCTCCTTTAAGTTGATTTCCCCAGGTATTTGTCACAGCAACAGAAAGTTGACTAGCGCTGAGACCACAGCAGGACAGACTTCTTATAAAGTTTTATTTGTTTGAGAGGCTGCAGTCCTCAACGTGGGTTCTCCCAGGGGCCCCTGCATGGCAGTACACAGTGAGGAATTATTCAATGAACTATTTAGACCTTACTGGATCCTCCAATGGAGGCAATGCCAGCAAACACAAGATACCATCTTTCATGAGTAGCAAAGTTCAAAAGCTTGATCATATAAAGTGTGGGAGAGGTTGAGGTGATAAATGTACTCTTGCTTGCTTTCTGGTGAGAGTATTATTGTGGTCATGTTGGTAGGCAATTTGGCAGATCCAACAGTTTTCTTTCTCTGAGTCTATCCAGAGAAACATTGGTACCTGTACATGAAGAGATCTAATGCATCATGTTTGTGTTAGCAAAAGACTAAGAACATCCCAAGTACTGCACACTAGGGAAACAGCTCAGTGAACTGTGGTTTGTCCTTCTTGTGACATCCTGTGTAGTAGTTACTGAGAAGCATGTGGATCTTCATGTGCTAGCTTGGAAACTCCTCCCAGAGTGAAAATACCTCCTGCCAAATGAAGTATATCATATTTTTTAAAAAAAATTTTTTTAGTTGTAGGTGGACAGAATATCTTTTTTTTAAAATATTTTTTTAGTTGTTGATGGACCTTTATTTTATTTATTTATATGTGGTGCTGAGAATCGAACCCAGTGCCTCACGCATGCTAGGCAAGCGCTCTACCACCAAGCCACAACCCCAGCCCTGGACAGAATATCTTTATTTTATTTTTATGTGGTGCTGAGGATCGAACCCAGTGCCTCACGCATGCCAGGCGAGCACGCTACCACTGCGCCATAACCCCAGCCCCGAAGTATATCATATTAACACCTGTGAACCACTTTTAGCCTTACAGATAAAAACTATTCAGCATGTATATTTTATTTAGATGCTGAAAATATATGCACACATATTTTTAAAAAGATAAACATCCAACAATAATGGTAGCTAGCTCTTTGACAGTGACAGTAACTAGATTGCAGATGGTTAGAAAGGACTTTCGTTTTACCTGTTATGTTTTTTTGTTTTGGTACCGGAGATTGAACCCAGAGGTGCTTAACCACTGAGCAACAACCTCAGCCCTTTTTAATATTTTATTTAGAGACAGGGTCTCGCTGAGTTCCTTAGGGCCTCACTATGTTGCTGATGCTGACTTTGAACTCACGATTCTCCTGCCTCAGCCTCCAGAGCTGCTGGGATTACAGGTGTGCACCACCACACCTAGTTCATCTGTTACATTTTAATTATTTTCATGAAGAACACATGATCATTTATAACATGTGTAATTAAAAACTTTTCAAAAGAAAGATTGCAAAGATTTTGTTACACTGATACTTATCAAGGCATTATTTGATATAGTGAAAATTTAGAAATAACCCAATTTAAATCCCAAAACAGGAATTATTAAATCAATTATAAAAGATCTCATGATGGATTAAAACACAAGTATCAAAATAATATATAGAAGTATACTAAATAACAAAGAGGAAATGTTCACACCAATTCTCAATGGAGACAAGCAGATTACCAAACAGTGTATACATTATTAAATACATGTCAACCCATGAGGTGGCAAGTCCCCAAATCCAAGCATTCTAGCTAGAAGTCTTTTTAAAGGTTCAATACCAAAGTCAACCATATTGATGATAATGATCCCACTGAGATGATGAGATAACTCAGGGACAGAAGAACTGTGGAAGAGGGAAGCCTTGTCTGGCAGCTGTGTCAAAAACAGGTGCTGGGGCTCAGAAAATAGTACCCCACTACCTGCTGCTTTGGACTTCAAATGAGAGCCTCTGTGAAGCAGCACATGTGGTGGGGTCTTTCTCTGAAGTTCCCCTACCTACCTAAAGATGGGGTACACCAAAGAAGAACACCTTTGCCTTCAATCTTACTGAAAGTTCATTACCAGGGAAGATTAAACACATCACAGTGGAAGAGATTGGAAGTCAAAGACCATACCTGGAGTCTGGAGGAACTTTGTTCCAGGCCATTGTCTGTTCTCCAGGCTCATTCTGTCTGCCTGCAAAAACAAAACAAAACAAAACAAAAATCCCATCATTTCCTATCTCTATAAATTTGCCTATAGCTTTCCCCTGTTTCCTTTTCCCTTATGAAGAGGATAGTAAAATTTTAACCATTGGGCTTCTCCTTTGAGATTTATTATACAGATTAATAAATTTATTATGCTTCTCTCTTGTTAACTTGCCCTTTTTGATGGGCAGGGAAGGAAAGAAATTACTCTGTTTTTCTATTCTGTTAGGATTTGGATCTTAAATGTCTCCTAAAGGCCATGTGCAAAATGTTGGCACCAGTCTGTGGCACTTTAGGAGGCCAGGCCTAGTAGAAGGATGTTAGGTCATTGATGGAATACCCTTAAAGCAGATATTGGGACCCCAGTCCCTTTATCTCTTTCTCTCTCTGTCTCTGTCTCTCTCTCTCTCTCTTTCTTAGCCACCATGAGATGAAGGGACTTCCTCTGCCATATGCTTCTGCCATGATGTACTGCCTGTCACAGGCCAAAGCAACAAAAGCAAGCATCTATGGACTGGAACCTCTAAAACCATGAACCAAAATAAACTTTCCTTTTTAAAATTTTTATCTCAGGTGTTTTATTACAGCAGTGGAAAGCTGACAAACACAAACCTCTGTAGTGGCAAAGTGCAAATGCTGCTGCTGAGGGTGAATCCTGTCTTCATTTCTCCTTGTTCTGGATCCTTCTGGAGTTATAAGTACAGGTTCAAGCCAGAGTTGGCTCAGCTCTCCCCAGGGAGTCTGATCCACTTCACTAGCTGTTGCTAGTCTACAGGAAGTCTGGTCTCCTCCCTCTAATGGCTTGAGTAGAGACTTGGTCAGGAAAAGAACAGTGGCTTCCTGCCTATTTCCAGACTAGAGAGTGGAACTTGTACCTTGCTTTGCTGGGCAGTCATGTGCATCCCAGGCTCAACTCTTCATTTCCTCTGTGGAAACAAAGCCCCATACCAACTTCTGAGAAGATGCCTAGGTTGTTAATACCCTTCTGTGGATTTTTTGAAACTGGTTCATATTCAATGAATTATAAATAATGTCATACTACATGGCAGGTGTCCCCCTTGAAAGTCAAGAGCGAATGTTAGAAAATTAAAGGGTAGAAATAGTCAAAAATAAAACTTTTAATGGAGTAGATTTAATATTATGGAAAAGAAACAGAGAGAAAGGGAGAGAACAGAAAAAGGGAGTAGGTGGGAAAAAAGGGTGGTGAGCCCTTCTAGAGAGATTTCTGTGTTTATAAATGACAATGCTTTTTCTTTCAAACTGCAATCACAGTTATTTTCCATCTGCATCCAGTAGCACTGGAACTTGAGTGAGTTTGTGCTTTCCCATGTAATAGAGAGCAGGGAAAGAGTGCAGTTTATAAGCCCAGATGAAAGTGATTGGGGTCCTGAGCATTAAGGCCATCAGGGTTTAAAAAAAATTAAAGTAATAAGCCAGGAGTAATGGCGCATGCTTGTAAATCCCAGTGACTTGAGAGGAGGAATGCAAGTTCAAAGCCAGCCCTAGCAACTTAGTGAGACCTTAAGCAATTTAGCAAAAACCCTGTCTCAAAACAAAACAAAACAAACAAAAACCCCAAAAGGCTGTAGATGTAGCTCAGTGGTAAAGCACCACTGGGTTCAATCCCTGGTACAAAAAAAAAAGTTGAAATTGAAATAAGCAAGCAAGCAAGAAATCCGAATGGGTTAGAGGATAGAGAACAGAGAAGAGGAATTTAAAAAGGGAGGAGAGATTACTGATGCTGGAGGCCAAAATCAAGTGCCTGGAGCAATTCTAGAATCTAGGTGCCTGTGAGCTTCACTCTCTTCCTCTGGCATTAATTTTCTCTAGATTGCATTTCAATACCTTTTTCCCACCTGCTTTTATAGCTGCATGAAATCTTACTCATCAGAGCAGAGGACAGACAATGCGAAGTCCCTTGTTTGTTTTACAACACATGGGCCCTTGTGTGTCTGGAGAGGAAGCTTGGACTGGGCAGGCTGGGCTCAGGTGGAAAAACTGGGCAAACCTGTACACCACCTTCAGAGAACTGAATAACATTTTCACCTTGCTTCGGTGGTCAGGCCTGCAAACATATTTAAAAGCTTTTCTGGGTGACTTGTCAATGGATTTACTTAATTTACAGCCTGATCCTCAGACTGTGTTTTTTTCAGCAATGCTGACACCAAGTGTTTGACTCTGTAGGACTGAAAAGAGCATGGAGGGAGAAGGAACGGGAAGAGGAGAGCCCACACAGAACAGCTCTCCTTGTTGAGGACCTGCTGGTCTTTGTTACCGAAGACACTTTACAGGCTAAGTATTTGAAAGTTTAATTGATGATGAGGTAGGCTGTCCTCTCTTGTACAAAAAATTGAGTGTGCATTTTAGGCAGGTCTGCTCATGTAGATAAGACTGTTCAGGAGCTATTTGATTTTAGAAATTAACATTCAACTAATTGAAGTCACAAAATTTAAAAAAAATGAAAGCTAGTTCTTTAAGTTTTTAAGTCTAACATTTAAATCCTATTATTTAATTGGTAGGTAAAACATGTTCTCAAGAATCACTTAAAAACAAACATATGAAAAAACCCCTATATATTAAAAAATGGACTAGCAGTTTGTGGTGGTGCATGTCTGTAATCCCTACTACTTGGGAGGCTGAGGCCAGCCTGGGCAACTTAGTGAGACCCTGTCTCAAAATAAAAAATTTGAAAAGAGGCTAGGGATGTAGGTCCATGCTAAAGCACATTTAGGTTCAATGTCCAGTATTGCGAAAAGAAAACAAAAAGAAAATACACTTAAAATAATTCAGTGAGCTATTTAAGTTTATTATGGCATCCTTCAAATGTTGAATTCTATTTATAAATTTATTATATTCAGATGTCCTTTTAAGCATATGATTAAAAAGTCTGCCAAAATACTTAGATAACTTTTAACATTATATAAAATAAACATATAACCAAAGCAGTTTAAATTGTTGAAATAATCTGATTTTATTCTCAAAGTGAAAAAAAAAGCCCATTACTTCAGATTTAATATCATAAGGGTAAATAACTTCAAAATGTTTCACATTGGAATCCTGAAACTCATTGGAGCAAGTTATCTTCAACAATATAATTATATTACATTCCTAATAAGCATGGATGATTCTGAAATTATACACACTAATAATAATAATGTGGGCTTCATTTACATATTAACCCAAATCTTTCTGGTATTAAAAGATGCTCATCATATTTGAAAACTCTTAGGTCAACCCAACCCAAGTTGGCTATATCTTCTATCTTGATCTTTGAAGGTTACTCTGTCCATTGGGAGCATGGTACTGATCTTTGCCTGTGACCCTTGCCTATGATACACATAAGATTAATTTATAGGCACCATTACAGCAATTTCATATTCTCCAAATGGTCTGGTTTAATAGTCCACACCTCTGAGTTTAAAATATTTGATTATCTTAAAATTTCTCAACCTAGACCAAGGTTGTCATTAATTTCCTCTTTTGCTTCGCCTAGATTTGCATTTCTTTGTCTTGCTTGTATACCACTCCCAACTAAATTAGAATACACTGATTTCTAATCACTTAGAATTTTTATTTTAAATTTGCTGAATCTTCTCTGTTGGACGAAATTATAACTTAAATTATATAATCGGCTTTTTTGCAAACCCAAAGAGAAAATAAATGTATAATAAATTGGCGAAGGCATTTCTAAAACTTCTTCATATTCAGAGTCTAACTCTTTTGAACCACTTTTCCACTTAAATTTTGAGGTCTATGTTTTCCAGAAAGGAAGAAAATAAGGCAAATCTAGGAGGTGCACGTGCCAAAGATTAATGAGGGAACCAGCATAGTTGTAAAGCCAATGCAGAGAAAAATTAGAGGAATAAGGGAGAGATGGGCAATGAAAAAATATGTTGGAATAAGATTAGGTTAGAAACAAAACTGGTTAATGTCCTACAGGGCAATAAAACATAGCTTTGGGATTATACTTGCTGATAAACAAAAATCATTTGCATTTGCCAGACGGAAATCTCTAAGTTAACATGTAACTTCACAAAATGTGAACCTTCACCCAGAAGCAGGCAGCAAATCAAACAAACATAATTCCACTGTACGATTCAGTGGTTTGTATGATATTAAAAAGGATATGCTGCCTCCCTTATTTCCAAATTTTGGACCTTTTCTTAACATTGTTATCAAAAACATCAGTGATGTAGCACTTTTTTTTGGTACCAAGGATTGAACTCAGGGGCACTCGACCACTGACTGAGCCACATCCCCAGCCCTATTTTGGGTTTTATGTAGAGACAGGGTCTCACTGAGTTGTTTAGGGCCTCGCCATTGCTGAGGCTGGCTTTGAACTTGCGATTCTTCTGTCTCAGGATCCTAAAATGCTGGGATGACAGGTGTGCGCCAGTGCGCCCAGCTGATGTAGCACTTCTTGAAATAATCCTCTGAAGAACCCAAATCATTGGTTCTAGGCTCTGAAGTTGGCTTCCCTCATGTGTCCATCAGCCAACTTTGGTCTCCGCCTTCAGGAATGCTGTGGAGCACATATGGCTCACCACCTCTCCTACCTCCCTTCACAACCATTTGGTTCCTATGGCTTAAAAGTGTCTTATACTATTACTTCTAGGACTTTCTTCCAAGTCATCATAAATGCTGCCAGCAGTTTTATTTAACATTTTTGGGGCAGTGACAACTGTGTCATGGCTGTTTCTTGGAATCATGGCGGTCATGATTCAATAATGATCGTAAGAGGCTGTTGATTTTTAAGATGCCCTTAATTTCAGTGATGCCAGATTATGGAGGAAAATATGTGTCTTGAAATTGATAAAATACGGCACCTCACAGAGTGGGTGCAAGATTAAATAGCAAAGCTCGTCTAGTGTGTGACACATATATAGCATGCATTTTTTTGGTTCTCCATAAAGGTTAATTCCTCTTCCTTTGTCTCAATACTAAAATTTAAGTGACTTACCACAAGCACATCTTCCTCCTGCGAAGAGGAAGGTGGAGCCCTGGAGAAGAATCAGTTATTGCAAGAGCTCCCCAATTGCCAGCTTCTTCTCCTCTCTCTTGGTTTTTGAGCCATTATTTGATAGGACCAGAGAAGATTCTAAGGGCTTCCTGCTGCCATGGAATCTTAAAAAATGTGAATCAGGGGGCTGGGATTGTGGCTCAGCGGTAGAGAGCTTGCCTCGCATGCGTGAGGCCCTGGGTTTGATCCTCAGCACCACATACAAAGCAATAAAATAAAGACATTGTGTCCATCTATAACTAAAAATATTAAAAAAAAATGTGAATCAGAATGCTTTCAGATTTGGGTGCAATTGTGTGTCCAATAACACCTACGGTTCAGAGTAACATTCAACTGACCTCATTAGCTGCAAAACAGTCCTTACGAATGCTTCCCTACCTTTATCATGTCTTGGCACATGTAGAAAATGACAAATTTATCTGGTCACTGAGGTCGATGGAGAAGTTCCTCAAGACTGCCAAGATTTTCCTTCCTAGGCTGCAAGGAGAATGCTTCATGACAGACAAGAAACAGGTAGTGGTGTTTGGAGCCATGGGAATGACTAGATCAAGAGAAGTCTGATCAAACTAGATGCCCTTCGATAGATGACTGGATAAAAAAACTGTGGTATATATACACAATGGAATATTACTCAGCAATAAAAGAGAATAAAATTATGGCATTTGCCTTCTCATGTCACAGGTAAATGGATGGAGTTGGAGAATATCATGCTAAGTGAAGTAAGCCAATCTCAGAAGACCAAATGCCGAATGTACTCATTGATAAGAGGATACTGATCCATAATGTGGGGGAAGGACATGGAAACAATGGAGGAACTCTGTTCACAGGGATGTAAAGGGGGAGGGAGCATGGGGACAGTAAAGGGGGTGGAATATGATGGTCATCATAGCCCTAACTTATGTATGACTGCACGTATGTTGTGATTCTATATCACTTACAACCCAGAGAATTGATATGTTATTCTCTATCCATGTACAATGAATCAAATTGCACTCTGTTATCATGTAAGCCTAAATAGAACAAATAAATAAATGAAATATGAAAAATAAAAAATAAAAATATAAAAAAGAGAAGTCTGTCTTCTAGAAGAAGGACTGGGTAATCTTTGGTGCAGGGTGGTTGAGGGAAAGCTGCAGGCTGATATAGCCAAGGACCTGGGCCTGTGGTTTACAAGACTTGGAGAACATTGTGAAACTGACTGGGAGAGATTGGCTCTGGGCCAATTTGATGGCACAGAGGAGATGAAGGACTATTTCTAGGACATCGCCATTTGCACGAGCAATGTGAGGCTGCTCTGCTATTTTGAGAACGCCTTTCCTGCTTTCTGCCCCAGAAAATCCCAACTATTTACTAAGTATGGGTGACATCCCCATGAATGGCATAGCTATGACAGATTGGAGTCTCATAGTGTTCCACCTGCTTGAGATGCAGAAGAAATGTGTCTGCCCAAACTGGGGCTCAGTTAGAACCTGGAGGAACACTGTGGAGGAGTGTGCTGCCCTGTGTCTAAGCACACTGCAAGGCTAGGCGAGATGCTGAGACAAATCCCAAAGCCTATGAGAAGCTTGACTCCCTGTGCCCCAAGACTTAGACAACACATTTTGTTGTGTGCCCTGAAACCTGACATCAACATTAAGTTGACTCAAATGCTCAATCTCAAAGCCAGGACACTGGGCCAGTGGCTGGAACAGAACAGGTGGGACTTTGCCCAGCTGTGATCCTGCCTCCTTTGCAACTCTGGGGGATGGGAGGCACAGAGCCACAGTGAACCTTTCTTGTGTTACAAGGAAAAAAAAAAGCATATATGCAATTTTTTGAAAACGAAAGGCAGATTCTTACAAAAAAAAAATTAAAAGATCTCACTGCTCAAGAGGCTACAGCCACTCAAAACTACCTGATCTGCCAAACCCAGAAGAGACAGGGTCCCTACCCTGGAACCGTCTGCAGTACAGTGCTGCTTAGCTGTTTTCTCATTGGCTGGAAAGCTCTGTCACTGATTATAGGTCTAAGGGCGGAGCAAAAGTGAAACTTTAAAATGAGAAATAAAGCAGGTCATGCTCTGACAAAAGAACAGTATAATTTCTATCTATTGGAAGAAATGAGTAACCAATCTTTCAAAATCAGTAGTCAGAATTCAACTGCCACATGGCTATGAAACTGTACTGGCTCTACCCAGATGGGCACAGAGAGTGTTTACTTTGCTTCTCTCTCACTGTTCTGATTTTCCTCATGAGCATACACCCACTGGGTAATAGGAAAAACAAACTAAACTGTGTTTAGTATGATCTGGTAAAATTGGTCTATTTGCAATAATATAAACCATTCCAGGTTAGGACAAGTATTCCATCCCTGGGGCAGTAATGTGCAGGCTCTCAGATTTCATTGCCTGCCTGCTCCTCTTCAAGATTGCCTGTATTCTGGATAAAGTGGCCATTGTAATTCATCCTCCAAAACAGAGACTTTGATTTTTCAATTTTAAAAACACGTGCCTAGAATAACAAATAATACGTATGAGAACAATACATACAATGCTTTCCCTGTTCCCAATCCACACCCAGGTAACTTCTGCTAGCAGTATCCTTCTAGACATGTTCTCTGCAGATGTAGAAACATAAAGGAACTTTAAACACAGGTGCCTTCTTTCTAATTGTTACAGGGAATCATAATTTACATTTTATTCTATGATTTTGGGGGGGGGGATACCAGGGATTGAACTTGGGGCACTCAACCACTGAGCCACACCCCAGCCCTATTTGGTATTTTATTTAGAGACAGGGTCTCACTGAGTTACTTAGTGCCTCGCTTTTGCTGAGGCTGGCTTTGAACTCATGATCTTCGTACCTCAGCTTCCCGAGCTGCGCCATGGCACTGGGATTACAGGTGTGTGCCATGGCACTCAGTTCTTCTATAATTTTAAAATTTTTATTTTACTATTTTAGTTTTGAGACAGTGTCTCACTATGTTGCCACGGTTGGCCTCAAACTCCTAGGCTTAAGCAACTCTGCTGCAGTCTCCCAAATACCTGAGCTCATAGGCATACACCGCCATACCTGGTTTCCATCATATTTATTTTATAACTACTCCAGGACATGTTTGAGAGAGAGAGAGAGAGTGCTACTAATAATTGTGCTAGGAAAACAGGTATGAATTGACAGTGGTGTTCACTCTAGCTTCTAGGCTGAAGCCACCTCATGGCACAAGAGACAATTAGGTCCATTTTGTGCCTTCTGTTTACACTCTAGTCTGTGCAACAAAGTGGCTGAGCAAGGCTACTTCCTGTCCTCTGAGGTGCTACTGGCCTCATTGGTCCTTTGGGGATGATGTGCTGCAGCCCCTGCTGGAGACCAGAGAGCCATTTTTTTTCCTTTTGTTTTAAAATCTTGATGTCTAGATTCACCATGGCTTTTTAAAGCCCAGTGAGGTCTCTTGCTGGCTGATGGCATGCTCAGCATAGCTGTGTTCCCTTTTTGTGGCAAAAAGGAACTGTGGGGATTCCAGTGTGCCATGTGCAGGCCCTGGGCATCGAGCAGCAGTGCTTCATTCATCAGCCATCCATTTGCCCTTAGCACTTTTAAGTCATCACCTTGTGCCATCTTGAATATGGTCCTGAGCTGAGGGTTGGCGTTCCCAGGGGACCTGGAATTCCCCCTTCCTCAAACTGTCAACTCTGAGGTTCCTACATTTCCTTTATTGATCTAGATGTTTCCAAAGCACTTATTTTCTGCTCAAGAGCTGGGAGAGAGAGAGAAAAAGAAGAAGGAGGAGGAAGAGGAGGATGAGGAGGAGAAGGACAAGAAGGAGGAGGAGGAAGAGGAAGAGGAGGAAAGGGAAGAGGAAGAGGAGGAAGAAGATCCCTGATCTTGTCCTCTATAGTCAGTCCTTCCTTTCCTCCTGCAGCCCCTGTTCCTGAAGGGACTGGCTTCAGGCTTCCTTCTCATGTCACAACACTCTTTTCCTTAAAGATTGCGGTCTACTGGCTCAGTCGTCACTGAGAGACCCAGAGATTTGCTCTGTATATGATTTGGGTCCATTTGGTGTGGGTCTATGACCTGAGTCATCTAATTGTTTTTTTAACCTATGAAAATTTTGGGGGAAAAAAATCTCTCAAAAGAAACCCACTTTCAAGCCGGGCACAGTGATGCACGCCTGTAATTCCAGCACTTTGGGAGGCTGAGAAAGGAGGATGGTGAGTTCAAAGCTAGTCTCAGCAACTGCGAGGTGTTAAGCAACTCAGTGAGACTCTGTCTCTAAGTAAAACACAAAATAGGGCTGGGGATGTGGCTCAGTGGTCGAGTGCCCCTGAGTTCAATCCCCAGTATGGGGGGCTGGGAGAAAAAACCTACTTTCAAGATCTCTTTTTACTGCATATACATAGAAAAACCAAGCTCAATGGTCCACATTAAGCAAAGACATCGTGGTGATGGCAGATACCTGCCTTTCCTCTGAGGCACTTAAACCCATGCTGTCAAAGGGTAGGAGGCCTTGGTACTACACATAGCATAGGTATTTCCCAGACCTGCCATAATCTGGTTGATATTTTTGCCCTTGAGCTCAGGACAAGGTAAGAGGGAAACAAAAGTGAGAAAGGGGGCTCCCACCACCCACAGAACTGCTACTGTTCCAGCTCATCAAAACAAGAGTTTAAAACAGTTGCTGGAAAGTACCTTGAATGATCACTTCGTAGAAACAGTAGCAGAGAGAAAAACCTGCAATGAGTGTTGATACCAGGCAGTCATCCCTTACTGGTCTTTGCCCTATCTTCCCTTTCTCTTCTCTCACTAGGTGGGGGTCAGGTCTCATTTTCCCTGAATTCTCCTTCCTCCAGTGTTTTAGGGAACCAAATTCTGTCCCTAGACCCTCTGGTTAGTGCTCCTGGCACCCTCAATAGGAAACAACAGGCTGGTGGGCCAGGGAGTGGGTGAGGAGCACAGAATTTCAGAGAAAGCAGGCCTGGGTCTGAATCCCAGTTTAGCCAATGTTGTGACCTGTGGCAATTTAATTATTCTGTGGCTTAGTTTCCTCATCTGTCAAATTCTCTTCTACTTAATGGGCTGCTCATGACTTATGCCCTCTGCCTTTGGAGTTGGTTTGATGTTTCTGTTGGCTACAGAATTACATTAAGATGGGTCATAAAGTGAGAGAAAAAGTACCAGACTTCCCCAGGACTCACATATAATCTCAATTTACTTCTTATGCAACCACTGTTTGCCTGGCATAATGCTAGGAAAATATAAAAATATGAAATGACGAAATATTATTTTAGAGCATAAGGATGTGTTTGATGTCGTAACTCCAATAATCACACATTACAGAGCAACCTCCTTTAGTGTAGTTACTAAAAAGCACTCTAGAAAACATCCTTGCCCAAATCCACAAAGAAAAACTTGGCTCAAATGCTAGGCTCATGCCCTCAATGGTTTCCACCAACTCAAATAACATTACAACAAAACCTAGGATACTTGACTTTTGTTGCGAGGACTTTAAAGCATGCAATATACCAGGTACTATGCACAGCTTGGGAAGAAACACTAAGCTCTCTGGAAATTTCCCATCTCCCATGGAAACTCCCAGTTGACACTTTGTACACTACAGATACATGAAGTGGTTCTGAAGAACAGGCAGCAAAGACTGGAGCAAAGAAGCCAGCCCTAAAAAATTCCTCCTCTGGGCTTCCATGGTGGTGCATGCGTATAATTCCAGTGACTCAGGAGGCTGAAGCAGGAGGATCTCAATTTTAAGGCCAGCCTCTGCAACTTAGCAAGACCCTGTCTCAAAACCAAAATTAAAAGGATAGAGGATTCAGCCCTGTTGTAGAGCTCTGCTCTACAACTACGATAAGATGAGATGAGATAAGACAAGATAAGGTAAGATAAGATATGACAAGACAAAATAAAATCCCTCCTCAGCAAGGAAGACCAAGAGCCAAGAGCCCAGCAGCTCTGCTTTCTTCATGACTGGAGGCCTCTTCTCGAGTGGTGAGCACTGATCCCTACAGTACTGTGACTTGGAGCCCAAGGCACAGTGGCCAGAGTACTCAGAATTCTCAGGAACATTTCCTTTTTCTGTGATACCCCATTTTCAGGTTCTGAAAAGTGTGTTTTGTTCCTCAATCCCTTAATGAACTCTTCTGTGAGATCTGAAGCCTGGGCTATTTTATAACCTGGAACATCCATCTGGTCCAAATGCTGTTGTCGTTCATGCCTCTGTCCAGCTCAGGCCTCTCCTAGTTTTACCTTTGGAAACAGGAGAAGGGAAGAATCAGGCTATAGAAGAAGTAGAGGCCAGGAGGATGGGGGCGAGAAGAGGCAAGATACAGTGGTTGCTGGAACAAATGTTGGTTGGGTCAGTGAGGGTGGGGTGGGCTATGGAGTAGAGTGACGGTCACTGAGGGGTAGCTCTGCCTGTCTCAGTGACAAGTGTCATAAAATGACACAAAAGGCAAACAAAAACCAAAAACCAAAGAGGTTGAAAAAAATCCAAACATCAAAGTGGTAAGAGCAGATTTCAATCAATAACATACTGATGCAATAGGGAATGGAGTCTGCCATGAACTCAACTCAACCTTGATTTGTACGGGGGTGACTGTACAAGGGAGAAGGAGGGAATATGGAGGAGGGTGAGCAAAGGAACAGTAGAGTAAAAAAAAAAAAACCTGACAAGTTACAAAAAGCAAGAAAAGGGGTGTTGGTTCATATGAAACCCACCGGGGTTTGTAAATTGGTAGTTATTGAAGTTAGGCTCCTACCTTCCCACAGAGGCTGGGTGACAGTTGTTGGTTGGCACAAATAGTAAATGATTTTGGCAGCCCTAAGTTTTCTTAGGAAGGAACTTTAAGGGGGATAGGGTTGTCTTAGGAATGTGGCCTTGAACTGTTAGAAACCATGTTAGGGTTTGTTCACATTTTTATAGGCCAAGGTTGAGGCCTAGTTGAGAAAAGGGCTCAGAGGAGCCTGACTAGAGTTGAGTCAAGAAGAGGGTCTTTGTAACCGGCTTGAGGTGGCCTCTTCCCACCAAGTATCTTCAGCAGTGACCCTTCATGTGAAACTCCCTTTGATTCTGGGGCTGGGTTCACTAAGCATGTACTTAGGGTGGTGCCACGCCACCTGCCCATGTGATTAACTCTGCTTGCCAGGGAAGAACTTGGAAGGAGAGTGATGGTTTAGTTTGAGTCCTACCCTGGGTACTTGGGGAGGTGCCAGGCAACGCAGCTGTGGAAACAGGCAGCCTTGGGGTGGGAATTTGGCCCACATACCCTATTTCTATCATTCACTGTGGGCAGGTGATTTGCTCCTCCATTTCCTCATCTACACTACGAGGGAAAGGCCTTTCTCATTGGACTGGAGAACTAGAATCATTCTGTGAAGTCAACAGCACTTAATAAGTGTTTCGTAGATGTTCATTTCTGGCCTCTTTGGAGCAAAGTTCAGGAAGTGCTTGATTTCATAAACTGGTCAAAGACCAAAATTCCCCTTGTATCGTTGGTTGTAACTTAGAAATATATTATATTTAGATTCCCTAGACCACTCACACTCATTTCTGTTAAATACAGAGAATTCACTATGTGCTTGTAGCAAAAGCCCAGGAGCAAAACATATTTTTGCCCGCTTGTTTCAATGTGCAAAATTTCTACAAGTGAGAGAGCTCTGTTCTGTGAAGGGGCCCGTGGGGACAACTCTTCTGAGACTGCAAAACCCAAGCACCTGTGCTCTGCCCTTGTCCCTCACACATGAAGTTTTCTCTAAATATGAAGACAACAAATTCATGTCAGGCAGACTTAAGTTCCTGTCCCTCCTCTACTTATGAATTTTGTGGTTTGGGGCAAGGCATTTAATCTGTCTAGGCCTCAGTCCCCTGATCTGTGAAATGGGCCAATAATAGTACATTCCTGAGAGAGTTATTATGAGGATTAAATGAGAAAATGCTTGGAAAGTGTTTGAAGAAGCTTCTGGTTGAGTACTAGACCAGGGTGCTCATCTCCATAGCCCGTCTTGAAGAACCATTTGGAAAACTGATAACCTAACAAGTGACCGTGGTGGTTCGACTGCCTCTTGTCCCCTGGCCTTTTGGCAAGATACTCAGTTCAGAAACAGGAGACAGGGGAGGCTGTCACACCCTACTCTCACGATAGTTACAGATTGGGACAAGACGGTAGTGTTTCTGCAGTTTATACAGACAGAACAGTTGTGGAACCAGAAGAAACAGAACTCCAGAAATACTGGCCTTCCTGGCCACATGTGCAAATTCTCTTTGGAAGAATTTCCAGGAAGCTACATTAGGCTCCAAGGTCTCCTTGGATCCCAAAGGAGACTAGCAGTGACTGAGAAGTGAATAGTACCCACAATATAGATTCATAAGATAAACTCTCTCTCTATTTCATCACAGTGAATGTTTATTGTTGGAGGAGGGGTGAGATTCTAGAAGACAATTACTCATTGTTGCCATCCCTGTGAGATCAGGAGATTCCTTAGGTTTTGACCCATAGCTCTAGATGGGCATTAGAAATGCTTTCATAGTGCCCTTGAATATGGTGTTGCACATCTGTAATCCCAGCCACTCTGGCCTCTGAGGTAGGAGGATCACAAGTTCTAGGCCAATCTCAGCAATTTAGCAAGATCTTGTCTAAAAATAAAGAAGACAAGGGAGGGAGCTCAGTGATGAAGCACCCCTGGGGATGGACACACACACACACACACACACACAAGAAGAAGAAGAAAAAGAAGAAGAAGAAGAAAAGAAATGTGACTTTGTACCCAGCAGTTAGCCTCCTCATTCATTCATTGATTCACCAAACACCTCCCACTCTGCTTAGCACAGCAGGAAACAAAACAGAAAGACACTTGCCTGCCTCATATGAGGGACCTTTGGGGGACACAGACATGCACCTATCTTTCAGAAATCATTCCAGAATATGGGATACAGGAAGGAGTCAAGAAAAAGTGAAAGTAGGTAAGGAAAATAAGAGAAGAAGGAGAGCAGAAGGAAACAGTAAGAGGTGGCGAAGCTCATGTCAGAGCCCAGAGGAGTACACCATGTCTTCAGGGTGCTGCTGGTTGTTACCATGGTTACTAGCCCCTGATAGTCAGCTACCCTGAAGTTGAAAGCCTATTTTGTTATTTTTGTATCTTTCATATGTGACAGTCTCAAAGCCTCTGTGTGTGTTGACTAAAACCCATTAGTGCACATCTAATACTGAGAAAATGACCCAGAAATCCTCACATTTGATGTTCATGCCAAGACCAGGCATACTTACACAAAATTCATGTATTTTACACACAAATAATGTATGGACTTCATCAGACACTGAAGTGAATTTACCAGAAAATGATTGCAAATCTAGAAAGCAAGCCCTGTTCATGGAAAATGGTGAAATCATTGGTAAGGGAAGGGTTGAGGGTCAAGAAAAGTGTGAATCATGAACATCACTAGGACAGACCTAGGTGGGATGCCCCAGTAAGAAGTCCAGGTCGACAAGAAACCTTGAACCTATGGGCACTAAGTGTCCAATATTTGTAAGCAAAGCATGGATTCCCTTTTCCATGTTCCTAAGGGTAAGCTCTAGCCACCTGACCTCCAAGAAGACTCTCCATGTCATGCACAGAGCACCAAGTAGACGCCTTCATCTCTCCCAATATGTGCATTGTTTCCTGTACTTCTGGTGGGTGATGGCGAAGTCTTCCTCCTTCCATTGTAGGAAAGCCGAACTGGATGGAAAGCCAAACTCAATTCCAGTGGCTCCCCTTGCAGGTGTCCTTCCCAGCCTCCTTCCGTGCATTTCACACTTCCCACCTGGGTATGCCCCACGTTCTCCCCAATCCAGCAACCACCATACTTGGTTTCACTGAGTGCTGGCATCATCTAAGCTATCTATCAGCACAAATGTGGAAAAAGAAAAGTATCCTTTCCTGCTGATTTCAGCCACAATTGGGATTTTTTAAATAAAGATTGTTTAATAAACAAGAAGGAAAAATAAAACAAAATTCAAAAGTATCCATGTGAATGTCTCTGATAAGCACCTAAAGTCTTCACAGAAGAACTTGGATGTAAGGCATGATCCCTCAGGCTAGTGGAAACTCTACTCAGCTCTTTACCTCTTAAAGAAATTTAGCTGGCATTGAATGGACTTCCTTTCAGAACCTGATTGGAAATGGAAGGAATGGGGATGGTGGTTTCCAAGTCATCTTTACTGCTTTTGGGTTACACTATAGTTTTGATCCCTCTGTCCTGGTTCTGCCCACCCCTTCCCACCTAACCTGCTATCTTCTGCTATGTTCCCCAACCATACACAGAATGATAGGTAGGTAGGTAGAATGATGAATGGATGAATGGATGGTAGATAGATGGATGAATAGATATATGGACAACTGTTGTGGTTTAGATATAAGGTTTCCCCTAAGAGCTCTGTGTTAAGGCAGGAATATTCAGAAGTGAAATTACTGGATTATAAGAGCTGTGACCTAATCATTCCATCCTGGTTTGAATGGACTAGCCGAGTGGTAATTGTAGGGTGGGAATCATGGCTGGAGGAGGTGTGTCATTAGGGGTGTGCCTGGAAGAGTTTTTTCCTCTACAGCCCCTTTCCTTTTTCTCTCTGCTTCCTGGATGCCATAATCAGAGCAATGCTCTTCTACCACGTCCTTCCACCCTGTTGTTCTACCTTACCTTGGGCCTAGATCAATGGAGACAACCCACCATGGACTGAACCTCTGAAAATGTGAATCAAAATAAACTTTTCCTCCTTTAAGTTGTTCTTATTGGGTATTTTGATCAGAGCAACAGAAAGATGACAAACACAATAGATGGGGAAAAGTGTAGCTATTTGAATGCTCCTATTAATAATTCAGTGGAGAGTATGGAGAGAGTGTGAGGAATTGCCATCATGATGTCCTTGAGAAGGTAAGAGGCCATGGGGTTTAGCTCACAAGTGAAGGAGTAGTTTAAGCAAGAGCATGTACAGAAGAGAGGGATAAGGATAGGCTGATTGACATGTTGGTGGAAGTTTTATTCTCATAACTTTGAATTTTATGGTGAAATGATAAACCCCATAAGGAGCTAGGAGTCATGGTGAAGGAGGTATTGCTGGTTTGGGAAGAAAGAAAGTGTGAAATCAGGGTGTGGAATTGGCTGACTTAAGGAAATGGTACAAAAAAATTCCCATTTGAGACTCAAGGTCATGAATTAAAGTGAGGTCACCAATGTGCCTTGGGATTTCCCCCAGGCCCATCCCATTGCGGAATGGGCAGTTGGAATGAGCCAGGGTTACAGTTTTGCCTGGAGAGTGACAAAGCAAGAGCAGGGAGGAAGGAGTAGAAGGTTTATGAAGTGAAGGGATTATAATGACACCTCCACCCCCAGGAGATTAAGGGCTGTGGAGGGATGGAAGGACAGCATAGAGATGGCATGATGGTGGATGGAAGGACTTGACCGGGTCAAAGAACTGGGTTAGGGTTTTAGAGGAACAGAAGGGGAAAGAAAAAAGTGGTGACCCAAGAGTGGGATAGATGCCATGAGGTTATGGAGTCAGGGTAGTTATTGGTTATGGTGTGATCATGGCTCAGGTTAGGATCATGAAATGGCTATGCAGGGGACAGAGTGTGATCATTAAACAAATTCTACACAGAGAGGAGAGGTCGGGAAGAATTATTAAAATCAGTGGTTGCCAAACCCAGCCTTCTACCTGCTACCAAAAAAGTTTCATTGGAACAGATGTGCCCATACATTTATATCTTTTCTGTGCTTATTTTCATGCTATAGTGACCATGTTGAAAGCAGAATATATCTATCATCTGGCCTTTTACTGAAAACGTTTGCCCACCCCTGACCTAAGTGGATATTGCATATTGTTTATAGTTTTAAGTGAACAAACAATGTTCTTTGTCAATGAAACAATGAAAACTGAAGTAATTTCTATTACAGATATTCATGGTGCAATGGCTATACACCCTTAACATAACGAAAACAAATTTTTCAATAGTACAGAACAGTCTGTTCAGCTTTAGGATGACAAAATACAGAATAAGCATCAAATTAATTTGAATGATATGCTAACAGTTTCATAAATATTCACAAAATGTCATCCTATTTTTATCATAAGATGTGAGAGCTGCCTACTCTCTCTTCTGAATCTACCTAGGTATCAGCAAAGGCTGAATTAGGAATAACGTTTTTAATTCCCACTTCTGTATTGGTGGAGAGTCCCAGTTGTGTGATGTCATTCCAGTTGAGTCAACTCTGGACATAATTAAATACTCTACGATCAACCTACAGTTGTTGTATCCTTTCATAGAATCTCAGCTCCACTCACAGAGGCAGGAAACTAGTTTTTCAAGAGACATTTCCAAGTTCCTTTGTCTAAATCGGGTCCTTATGTTCCCTAACCCTTTAACCTGTTCATTTTATTCATTACAATTATACAATTGGGCAAATTGGAGCATTTCTACATACTATGAAAAATTTCACTCATATTTCCAATTTTTGTAGATATTCAGAATTTTAGATATCATTTTTATCAGCAATATTCTTTCAGTGTATAACTTTTCTTTCAAGTATTATGTACATTTCATTTGTTTCCTATTTTGAAATTACTTTAAAGCAACTTTTTAATTTACTTTTATAATTAAATTACTAGTACTGACTCCTTTTGATTCTGACTTACCCATTCTTGACTCACTTCTTGTTGAGTGATATTTTTGTGGGTAAGGATATGTGAATAGTTCTTAAGTCTTGCAAATGTCGTATCTTTTCATTGTTTTCTCCTATGAATAATATTGGCCGACTGTAAAATTTTTGAGTCATACTTATTATGCTTCAAAACTCTAGATAGAGTTCCAGTGTCTTTTAGTAATTACTGAATTATTAATATGGAACAAAAGTCTAAGGCCACAGTGATTGTGCATTTTTCACTAAGCAATTTCAAAATATTTTTATTTATCGAAAGGGACATCAGCAGACTACAAAAAGAGACCAGTGGGTGGGGGGAAGGGTGGAAGGGGAGAAGTGCTGGGGATGGATATTGGCCAAATTATATTGTAGTATCGTGTGCATGTATAAATATATAACAACAAATCCCACCATTATATTCATCTATAATGCACCAACAAAAAATGTGAAATGTGGAAAAAAGACAAAGAAATCTGTGTTCCCTGGAGACACAGTGACTCATGGTTCATTCCAGGACTGAAGTTGGAATAAGTCACATGATAAACTTAAGAACTTGTGAAGCCAGGTGTGGTGGTATACACCTGTAATCCCAGCTACTCAGGAGGATTGCAAGTTCAAGAGCAGCATGGGCAACTTAGTGAGACCCAGTCTCAAAAAATAAAAAGGGACTGGGGATATAGCTCAGTGGTAGAGGGCCTCTGGCTATAATCCCTAGTACCAGAAAACCACTTCATGGGGTTTAGAAGCTTGGAGGCAATTGAAAAGACCCAATATTTGCTTACAAGATAATACCTACATACCAATAGACATCTATAGATTTAGATATAATGACACTTATCATATTTGGAACATTTTTAGTAAGGGGATTTTATCATATTCAAAACATTGTTATTATTTACTTTAGAAATATAAGCATTTCTAAAACTAATAGCCATATTTTGGACATTAGTTTCTCTTGACCAAGTGTATTTGAACTTTTAGACTTCAATATTGTCCATATCAGGAAATAGTTCTCATATCTCTGACTATTGTTTTTATTCAGCTGCTCTGGTTTCTTCTTCAGAAGCACCAATCTTATCCATAAGGTAGTTCTGTCTTCTCTGTCAGTGTCCCTGTCCTCACTTTCATCTTTGGTCCCTTTTCTTCACATCCTGGGAGAGTCTCTCAACTTGCTGTTGACATTACACATTTCTATTTCTGCTTCCTCACTTCTGCCCTTCACTACCTCCAGGGGGTCTTTGTTTTGCTATTTTATTGTCAAACTTTCTTATTGTCCTTCCATAGCAATATGCTATGTTATTCAAACCAGAAACCCCAAATCATGTGGTCTCTCATATGCTCCTCTAGTCCATCAACAGTTAGTTGTTTCAACCTCCAAAATATTTCTCCAAAGTGCCCATTGGTCTCTGTCACTTCAAAGTGGAACCATCTTCTCCTTCCATGTTCTTAGTTCTTCCTCCACTGTTCCTTAGTCTGCTCTCTATACAGTAGTTGGAGTAATTAATATATATACTAAAATATATGTAAAATATATATAATATATAATAACATATATTTATACATTAATATATTATATTAATATTGAACTATATTAATATGTAACATTATATATTATATACTTATATAATATATAATATATTAATATATTATAAATATACGTATACACTATATATATACTAAAATATATGTAAATGTTTGTAATATGTATGAAGAAATATACACACACACATATGCATATGTATACACTCATATACATATGTATACTTGATTTCTTTTTGTACTTAAAGCCCAAAGTACTGCCAGATGCCATGCTGCACACTTGTAATCCCAGTAACTTGGGAGGCTGAGGCAGGATCACAGGTTCAAGGCCAGGCTCAGCAATTTAGCAAGATCCTCAGCAACTAGGTGAGACCTCATCTCAAAATAAAAATTTAAAAGGACTTGGGATGTAGCTTAGTGGTAAAGCACCCCTGGGTTCAATTCAAACTACAAAAAAAAAAAAAAAAGAAAAAAAAAAAAATCCAAAGAATTCTGCCTGGCTGTAAAGTTCTACGTGAACTGACCATTGCCATTTACTAGGTACAGTGACCTTTTTTCAGTTCTAATATGCAGACCTCTTCTCACCTTAAGGCATGCAGCTTCCTCTGTTAGTAATGTTCTTTACTTGCTTTTTCCACAGCTGGCTTAGAGTAAATAAGATCCCTTACAAAAGCCTTCCCAATACACTTGGTCCACATTATCTGTGAGATCCACATCCAGATTCGACCAACTATGGATCAAAAATATTGGAAAAATATTGTATCTGTACTAAACATGTGCAAACCATTTTCTTGTCATCATTCCCTAAACAATACAGTATAACAATTATTTACATAACACACTGCATATCATAAGCAAACTAGAGCTGATTTAAAGAATATAGGAGAGGGCTGGGGTTGTAGCTCAGTAGCAGAGTGCTTGCCTAGCATGTGTGAGGCCCTGGGTTTGATTCTCAGCACCACATAAAAATAAATAAATTAATTAATTAAAAATAAGGGTCCTTTGACAACTAAAAAAATAAAAATAAAAAAATAAAAATAAATATAGGAGGATGTGCAGAGGTTATGTATAAGTACTACACTAGTTTATAAAGGACTTGAGCACTTGCAGATTTTGGTGACTTTTTTGTTTGTTTGTTTAGTTTTGTTTGTTTTCTCAGTTTCTCTCTGGATAAATGCAGATTAAAAGGGGAATGGAAGATGGGTGGAGGGCACAGAAAGGAACTACAAGTTCAAAGTAACTCCCTGTGACTTTCTGGTTGATTCAGAGTTGAGATCCTATGTCCTGGAATGAGAGTACACTATAGATTGTAAGAATTTTCTTTCAACCTTTTTTTAAGTGGTATCAGTTTCCTGAAATGATACCTGTATAAACCATGCATGCATGTGTCACATCCCTATAATGCCAGCTACTCTGGATGCTGAGACAGGAGGATCACAAATTGAAGGCCAGCCTGGGCAACTTAGCAAGAAATGAAAAGTGAAAAGATCTGGAGATCTAACTCAGTGAGAAAGTTTCCCTGCATTCAAAAAAACAAAACAAAACAAACAAACAACAACAACAAAAACCAAAAACAAATAAACAACAACAACAAAAGCAAGGATCTTGAATAAGCCTGTTGGCCTCTATGTTTTCCATTCATTTATTCATCAAATCTAATTTTGGTGGTAATAAGAATTTTGGTTTTCTTTCTGGAGGCTGAGAAAAGAAAGTTGCCTTAAGGGTTGGTATTCAGATCTCATTGAAAACCAAAGTTTATGTTTTACAATTAGACACAGAGATGATTTTCCTGAAACAGCATAAATAATGACCATTAAATATACCCATTTTTCTTAATCAGCTGTAAATTAGAAGTTAGCACTAAAGGAAATTAGAAGAGTACTTCTACTTAAAGTATTTCTTCCTCCTAGCCATAATAAATTCTTATTTTACTCTGTACTTTCATCCTACTAAAGTAGGAAAAATAGCTATGGCCTATTTCTCTTTAAATTTAATCCATCTCCTTTCTTTACTATTATCAAGTATGTATACGAACAGGAATGGGTTAGAAAACAGAAAAGGTGTGCCTGAAATGCATCAAAAAGAGGATTTTTTTTTTTTGAGTAATAGTATGGGTAAAACAGAACCAAAGAAGTTGCAAAGATGTATATATCACTCAGTAACAGAGAAAACTTTAAATATAGATTTGAGAAATATTTTAGTATATAAATTACATATTTATATGTAAACATATAATATGTGCAGTTATATAATATGAAAAAACCATTTCAATATTAAACTGTATTTATGTATACAATTATATATAAATGTATTAAATGTACTTTACTATTTAATATATCTTAAATATATAAAGAACATTTAATATATTTTTAAATTTCATTCTGTTGCTGAAATAATTATATGTTTTGTGACTTGGTTTTTGTTTTAAACACACATACACACGCGTTTGCGCGCGCACACACACACACACACACACACACACACACACACACCGCGTCTCCATCCTATTTACTTTTAAGACAATAATCTAGGGATTAAAATTGAAAGCATTAGCTCATGGTGGCACTACAAGCTGTAGACTGTAGATTGACACAAAATCTGGAAGGGAGCCAGAGCATTTGGTGAGCAAATCCTTGAATAAACCCTTTGATATTTTAAAGCTAAAGCCATTTCAGCTGAAAGCAGGTTCAGGGAGACGGGATTGACTATATTTTGGAAGCAGAGCCCCACCTAGTGGCCACTCGCTTGATGGCTTGTAAAATTGAGTTCGAAGAACCCCTCGATTTCAGGCGGAATATTTCTTCTCTATTTTTCCCCCTGCTTTTATTTTGTAGACCTGTGCCTGGTCATATTTTAGCCTCTATCACGCCCTCGGTCAGAAACACTTGCAAATGGTTATTAAGTGTCCATCAGGTAGAAGGGTCAGGACTCACCTTGGCTGTTCCAGGTTATCACAGGCAGCTGGAGATTCTGTAGTTCTGGAGTGTGAGGAAGGAGGGAGACTTTGCAGCCATCATTTTCTAAGGGTCCTTATTCTATCGGCCTGGCTTGCTGGGAGGTCAAATAGTGTGATTGGCCTGGGACTTAGTGAGAAGAGAATCCAAGCACAAATCTGCTTGGACAGCTCCAACATCGATTTAGTGATGGGGTGCCATGTCATCTCCACAGGGCTGAGAGGATGGCAGATGTGGCTGGTGGAAGGGTTCCTGGAAGAAATTCCCAAGGAGGAGGAAACTCAATCCATAAATTGCACTTGTTGTGCAAGAATAATGAAGGACTACATTTAAAATCCATCAAATGAACAAAGATTCTGTGAGAATTATGCTCCATACATGCACAGGTGTCTGTGAGCTGGGCAGCCTGATAGGGAGCAAACAGGTTGATTTTTATGTGGGCAATTTGGCAATATGAAGAGCTTCGAAAATGATCGTTACTCTTTTCTTAGAATTTCCATATAAAGACACAAGTGTGGGCAAAGGTGACCATACAAAGATACTTACTCAAGGTTCCATTCTGTTAGAAAAATGCTGGAAGTAACCTAAATGTTTAGCTTTAGGCAAGAGGTTTAATGCTGTGGTGTGCTAGAGTTTGGATAGTCTCTCCCAGAGGCCCAGGTGTTAAAGGCTTGGTACCAGCCTATGACACTATGGGACAGTGGTGGAACCTTTAAGAGGCAGGGCCTAGTAGAAGGAAGTTGGTTTATTGGGGACATGCCCTTGGAGGGGATATTGGGAACTTACCTTTTCCTCTTTCTCTTTGTTTTCTAGCTACCATGGGATGAGCAGTTTGCTTTTCCACACACTCTCTGCCATGATGTTCTGCCTTGCCACAGGCCCAAAAACTATAGGCCAAAATATCTGGACTGACACTTCTAAGCTGTGAGCCAAAATGAACCTTTCGTCCCTACTAAGTTGATTATCTCAAGTATGATGTCACAGCAATGAAAAGCTGAGTAACACTGTCTTAGTCTGACTTCTGTTTGTTGCTATAACTGAATAACATAGACTGAGAATAGACGTTTATTTAGCTCATGGTCTGGGAAGTCCAATATCAAGATGCTGGCATCTAGTGAGGGCCTTCTTGCTTCATCATAATATGGCAGCAGGTATCACATGGCAAGACAGAGAAAACATGTTAGCTTAGGTTTCTCGTCTTCTTATAAAGCCACTATTGGCATTATTGGGAGTGCAACCGTCATGCCCTTATTTAATCCTAATAACTTCCCCAAAGGTTCTACCACCAAATATTATTAATATATAAAGTGAGATATTAATTACCAACACATGAACTTCAGGGAGATATATTCATACCAGAGCAGTGACCATGTTTGATTCCTGTATATTTGCTTTGAAATAGACATAGTGTCTAATGTGGGGATAACATGCCCTGCCCCAAGTCCGTGGCAGGCATTGGCAGTCCATCATAATACTCTGCTGTGGAGCTTGAACGCATCATCAGAATCTTTCTCATCATAGGGCTATTAGCATTCCCTTTTCCGGCACACTTGGTCCTTCTTGGAGAATTCACCAAGTTGTCTTTAAGTTGAGTGGGTCTCCATGTCTAGAGACCAGATCATTAATAATGCCTGTTTTGCATTAGGCTCTGTGTGAGTTTTCTGCATGTGGGTAGTCTGCATTCAACAAAGCTATTCAGCTTCTGCCAGTCAAAGGTTAATACCCTGGAAGGCGAAAATCTACTTTAAAATTGCTAGTGAAAGGTGGGCTAGGCAGTAGGAATACAGAGTTGGCTTATGTAGCAGGCTGGGTTTCCATAGAAACAAGATGCAGTTGAATCAAACCCAGGAGTAAACTTTTCCACACTGGTTTCAAAGCCTGGAATGAGGCTGGAAAAGGGTATTTCACAACCATGCAGACGGAGTGAGAATTTCAACAGCAAAACTCTCCAAAAAAGACAGCCAAAGCGAATGGAAGCGGCTGTCCCCTCCCTGCCCCCAAAAGTGTGGGAGCCCCAGCTCCTCCCACATGGGGTCACACCAAGGTGGCATATCTGCAAAATAGTCCAGCTTGTAGAATAAAAGTTATTGTAACTCATTCTGGAAACATACCACCCTTAAGAAATCCTTAATGAGCTTAGTGGTTGTAATTTGGGGTCTTTGGGGTTTAATGAAATACAGTATCACACTTTGCAGGCCCAAAGCCTCCCATTTACTGGTGACCCAGTTAAGAATGCCAGAGGTGTGACGTTCCCTGGGTGGGAAGGCCCCGTGTAGCCTTCTGTGAACAGTACCTGTGGAGCTGCAGCCCCTGAATTAGCGTCTTTGTTCTCCAGAGCCCGTGTGGCGCGTGGGGGCACTTCTGCCCTCCTGTCCCTTCAGCAGCACACTGTAAATGTGGGAGCCTGCGATGGCTGCTCTCTGGGTGAAGCAGGAGAAGCTGAAAGAAAGCTTAGCCTGAAGGGTGGGCTGGGGGTAGTTAGGGACCTCACTTCCTGTTCCCCTTCCCCCATAGTGGTAAGGACTGGGATCTCATCCTGCCCAGTGACTGCAGGAGTTTTCTGCCTGGAGCAGCAGTTTCGGTTGAGTTTTTTTGTTTTAAGTGTATTAGTTATTTAGCTGGGTTCTTTGCAAGAAATTTATTTATTTAAAAAAAAAACATTTTTAGCTGTAGATGGACACGATATCTTTATTTATTTATTTTTTATGTGGTGCTGAGGATTGAACCCAGTGCCTCACACATGCTAGGCAAGTGATGTTCCACTGAGCTACAACCACAGCCCCCTTTGCAAGAAATTTAGAACCACAATTTCTGAGGATAACCTGTATTTGTGAAAGAGGACACAGAAGGCAGGTAGCCCTAGAGGTGAGGAACAGATTTGATTTAGGGCAAATGGTGAGTCCACAGCTTTCCGAAGGGTGTGGTTGGAATGCCTGTCCCCTCCAAAACTCATGTGGAGCTTTAATTGCCATTGCAATAGTATTAGAGGTGGGACCTTGAAGAGGTGGTCAGGCCTCCGGGGTTCCACATTCCTGAGTGGGATCGGTATCATCATAAAAGAGTGATTCAACCTTCTCTTGCCTTCTACCATGTGATGACACAGCAAGGACTTTGCCAGAAGTCCTTTTGTACTTCCCAGTCTCCAGAACCAAAAACCAACACATTTCTGTTCCTTCTCGAATCCAGTTTCAGGTATCTGTGAGAGTAGCACGAAAAGGACTGGACACTGGTCCACCTGCACTGCTCTACCAACTCCTACTTCTTTCTCTGGGCTGAAGATTTCACCTTCCTAGTATCTGGGCTTATGCCACTTCTTGAATTTGGTATTGGTGAGATGTTAGAGAATTTTTACACCACTGTTATCAATTTTGATGGAGGCGATGATGACCACTTTCTCGTGTGTTCTATTCTTAGGAACTCAATTGAGGATGAGTGGTTCACTGCTCAGCTGCTTCAGGAAAATTAGCCTCTCACCTCTGTGGTGCCCAGTGAGCAGCATCAGAAAGTTCAGGAGCAATGCTAGCTCAGTGTCCTCATGCACTGATCAAAGGTTTTTTTTTGTTTTTTTTTTTTTTTTTGCCAAGTTTCAACACCTTTCAAGTTGCATCCTCAGTAGGCACGCGTCTAGGCATTTTGTGATGACCCAGGTCACTATTCTTGTCAAAACCACTGGTCTCATGACAGATAAGCAAGAACCTTCTCTTGCCTTTCAGTCTGGTTTGGCTTCTGAGCCCTTGCCCTGGTACATGGCGTTTCTGCACGACAAGCAGATCAGTAATGTCCACAGTTCCGCTGGCAGTGCTGGGTTTCAGCTGCAGAGGAGTGCCCCCTTCTCGGCCTTTTGGCTTCGAGGTGACCTTTCTTACCCTCACTACTGGTATCAGCCTTCTTGGCTTCAGCTTTCTTCTCAGCATCCAGCTTCTCAGCTTTATCAGCCTGTGTTGTAGGAGGGAGAAGAGTTGGGTCTTGTGTTGATGAAGCCCGTTGTGGAACAGATGCAGATACAGAAGTATCACTGTTGCCTGTAATCCCAGCACTTAGGGAGGCTGAGACAGGAGAATCACGAGTTCAAAGCCAGCCTCAGCAATGGCGAGGCACTAAGCAACTCAGTGAGACCCTGTCTCTACATAAAACACAAAATAGGGCTGGGGATGTGGCTCAGTGGTCGAGTGCCCCTGAGTTCAATCCCCAGTACCAAAAAAAAAAAAAAAAAAAAAA
>PVHX01011646.1:0-63106 GCA_004024805.1 Geosciurus inauris
TTCCAGTTTTCCCAGCACCATTTGTTGAAGAGGCTATCTTTTCTCCAATGTATGTTTTTGGTGCCTTTGTCTAGTATGAGATAGCTGTATTTATGTGGGTTTGTGTCTGTGTCTTCCATTGTGTATCTTTGGTCTACATGTCTATTCTGGTGCCAATACCATGCTGTTTTTGTTACTATAGCTTTGTAGTATAGTTTAAAGTCTGGTATTGTGAGACCTCCTGCTTCCCTCTTCTTGCTAAGTATTGCTTGGGCTATTCTGTGCTCTTATTTTTCCAAATGAATTTTATGATTACTTTTTCTATTTCTATAAGAAATGACATTGGGATTTTAATTGGAATTGCATTGAATTGCACTTTGGGTAGTATGGCCATTTTGACAATATTGATTCTGCCTTTCCAAGAGCATGGGAGAGATCTTTCCATTTTCTAGGATCTTCTTCAATTTCTTTCTTTACTGTCCTCTAGTTTTCATTGTAGAGGTCTTTCAACTCTTTTGTTAAATTTATTTTTTTGATAAATTTTTCCCATGTTAGATTTTTTTAAACTGTTTCTATTCTGCCTCTAAAGGATAGATTAATCAGGAAGTCCAGAAGAAGCCAGGAAAAGGGAGGCCAGTGCTGGAAGATTGAATTGTTTCAAATTCAGGGACAAGATTTCTGACTTTAGACGGTTTTAGATTGTAGGGAGATCAGATGTGTGTCTAAGAGGTGACTAAATAATGTGTCAAAAGACCAGGAACCTGAACATCCTGGTTGCCCACTAGCCTCTAGCAGAAGGGACCAGGGTGAAGTTCCTAAAGTTGGTAGCAAAAACTCAAGTATGTATACAACATTCAAAAATGTCAGGAATGGCACAATGTATAATTGTAAAAAAATCCTATTCAAAAAAGAAAAATGAGGAAAGAAGGAAAAAATCAAACTTATAGTATTTCAGAATGTGTCAATGTCCCCTTAACCCTTAATCTTAAAATATTTCAATAATTTAATGATGATAAGACAGCACTTACATATTTTTTCTCCCTTGATATATTCTTTGCTAGTTAGAAATAATAATCTTAAAGATCTAGAGCTATTCTCTAGCCCATCACCTGTCCACTTGCATCTGGCAGAGCCTTGTGAGAGAATAAGGTTGAGGAGCAGAGCCCTGGAGCCTGTCAGCTGAACAGTGGAAGGTGTTTCTCCTTCCTTAGCTTTCAGTTTCAAAAGATGTGGCAAGAAGCAGAGAATAATGTGAGCTACTAAGTCACTGCTGAGAGAACAAAAGTATTCCAGTAAATTATTTAATGCACTGCTTTGTTCTAAGAAAAGGAGTTTGGGAAGGGATGTGGGAGTGGGGGCGGAACAGATTGAAAATCAGCAAAGAATTTCATAAAACATTCAGGTTTTCTTCTTAAAGGGAAGGAGGCATCCAGGGGGCAGGAAACAATTTAGAGATAAGCATGGCAGCGAGTTGCATGACTAAAGAAAGGAGGAATCTTACATTTATAAAGGACTAATTGTGTGTAGCACTCTGCTGAACGTGAGCATTAAGCACCTGCTGTCTGCTCCTGTGTGGCTAAAAGGGCAGCCCTGGTGGAAGATGGTGTTACTGATTTTTTAATTCTTTTTGGTTTTTATTGATTGATTTAAATTTTTTAATTTGCTCTTTTTAGATACACATGACAGTAGAATGTATTTTGACTTTTTACCATAAGTGCTTGTCATTTTTCCCCTTAGGGATCATGGAACCAAGAACAAGAGCAAGCACCAGTTGAGCTGAGGATTCAAAGGAGGCTTTTATTCTTGGCCAAGAATAGGAGAAATGAGAGATAAATTCATAAATCAACTTCTCACTCCTTGAGAGGTTATGGGTAAAGAAATGAGGGGGAGGGATAGGCTAATACGGGGAAGAATATTCATGTCTGTTAGGATTTGGATATGAAATGTCCCCAAAAGCTCACATGTAAGATAAAGCAAGAAGGTTTGGAGGAGAAACGATTAGGTTATATATAGCCTCAACCTAATCAGTGAATTAAGGGATTAATCCCATAAGGGATTAACTGAGTGGTACCTGAAGGCAGGTGGTATGGCTGGAGGAAGTGGTTCATTGAGGGCATTGCTTTGGGGTATATATTTGTATCTGGCTAGTGGAGACCTTGCTCTCTGCTTGCTGATCACCATGTGAGCTGCTTCCCTCTGTCACACTCTTCTGCCATGATGTCCTGCCTCACCTCGAACCCTGAGGAATGGAGCCAGCCTTCTATGGACCAAGACATCTGAAACTGTGAATAAACTTTTCCCCCTTTAAAATTGTTCTGGTTAGATCGTTTAGTCATAGTGGTGAAAAAGCAGACTAAAACAATCTCCTTTATTATAATGAAGTTGGAGGTTGTCTAGGGTCATTCTGAGATGCAACCAGTTTCAGCCAACCCACTGAAGAGGAGTACCTGGCCTTGGGCATTGTTTCCTCAAAAATAAGAAAGATTGGAGTGGGGTAAAAATTTAGCTGGGCCATCCAAGCTGTACAGGTGGGGTAACAGCAGCAGCCTGCAGGCGAAGGCAGGGGCTCCGCTCTAGCTTCAGCATCATCTCTAAACATGGTAAGGATTGTGGTGGTGATGGAAAACATAGTTATAGGTACTGAAGGCTTGCTGTTTGCTAGATACTATTCCAAGCACTTTACATACATCAGAACTTCTCAATGACTGCATGAGGGAGGCACTGTAAATACCCATTTCACAGATGAAGAACCTGTAAACCACTAGTTATGAATGTAAGAAAGCCACTAATTTGTTTAAAGAGATGCACTGTGGCTTTCCACAAGATTGCCATTGGGGGTCATAATGCTTCTAACCTAATTTCCCAAAGTGTTTTTAAATAGAGCCATTTACCTGGCACTGCATAACTGCCCTTTTCGGGGAGCATCTTCTCACATTTGTCAACTCAGCCTCCAAAATTAGCTACTTTTTCAGGAAAAATAATCCTAATCCTTTGGGTTCTCCCTTCTCCATATACATCTTCTATCTATAGTTGTTCTGTAAACTGTCTCCATTTTTCTATAGCTGCCAAGGCTTATTCCAGTTCAAAAGGACTCTAGAGATCATCAAGGGAAGAGGACAATGGACAGGATGGTAATCTAGACCCCCTTGCTCAGGGATTAATACAGGTGTAGGTACAGGTGCCTAAAATGGTAGATGGTAGACAAAGAGGAAGGAAATGAAGCCAAGTAGAGTGAACACCGTGTTCTCACCTGTGCGCTCTCCTTATTGTGAATGAGACCAGGAATGGTACCCCATTTCTAGTCTTGTAGCTCTGCCATGTGATTATCTTCAGCTGGGACAGATCTATTCTGTTTATATCTATATTTTTTCAAATATTATTTGTCAGGATTCTTTCCTTTGCACAGTGTGTACTTATATTTAAAAAATGGTCTAGTCTCAGGAAGTCCGCATCAAAGAAACTCAGTTGCAGGGACAAAAAAGAAATTTCAACATAAATATGTGTGTCTTTGATTCTGTGAACAAATATTTAATCCACAGCAACCATTTTTTTTGGTACCAGGGATTGAACTTGGGGCACTTGACCACTGAGCCACATCCCCAGCCCTATTTTGTATTTTATTTAGAGACAGGGTCTCACTAAGTTGCTTAGTGCCTTGCCATTGCTGAGACTGACTTTGAATTTGGGATTCTCCTGTCTCAGCCTCCCAAAGTGCTGGGATTACAGGCTTGTGCCACCGCACCCAGCTCCACAGCAACCATTTTCACCATTTCCTCCCATGTCTTTCCCCATCAACTTTACTTAGGTGAACATATTATTTATCAGTTAAACCAGCAGGAAGCATCATTAATAATTGTGCTGAGACAATTGTGTGGGTCAGGGCTTGATGGAGAGGCAGAACCACTGTGAGTGGTATGGAGTGAAGGGTTGATCATTGGATCCAGGCCTGGGCAGTGTGGGAGCTGCTAAAGTCCACACAAAGCTGTGACCTCAGCCTAGGTCCTGGGAACGGGGGCTATGACAGTCAGGAAGGGAAGCTGAACTTCAGGGTAAGGAGAGCGAACACACATAAGAACCACATCTGTCTCCAACCACAGATCCACCTAGAATGGAAGCTGTGCCTTTCTTTCCACATAGAATCACACGTGCAGTAGCTGGGACCTGATGAGGTCAGGAGTTGGCCTCAACCCACAGGTGTTGGACACAGAACTGTGTGGTCCTACTGCCCTTCAGTATGTCGAAAGCAGGCCTACAGCTCTACCTTTGCCTTCTGAAGCTTGCCCACGTTTCTCTTGTGCCAACCCTAACCTGGGAAGTGGACTTCTGGGAAATGGAAATTAGCTAAATGGCCACAGGACAAAGCACAGAAATTGAGATCATTCCTGGCAAACCTGTTGTTGGCAACCTCCTGACTGCCAGTTCCTGTGGCGTTGTCTCACCTATTCTTTAGAACTCTTTCCTGAGTCCACTCACCTACTTTCTTTCCTTTCTGTATTCCAAAGCCTAAAGAAATGCCTGGGAAATCCCACCTGTGGGTGCACTGATGGGGCAGAGCAGGAACTCTCCAGTCCAGGGAAAGAGGAAAAGCTGGAAGCATCCAGACACTGGCAATGCCAATCCTTTTGCATCAGGATGCAGTTGGGCAATCAGGCTCTTGTTGGGCATAAATGCTGCCCAGTTCTTCCTATGTGCTGTTACTTTTCAGACTACTACTTTTTTACTGATCCATCTAAGTGTGTATTTAGTGCATGCTGGAGAGCACTGTCTTCCTGTTCTAGAGAGCAGGGGTCTGGTCTTATACATAGTTGTATCCTTGACAGTGCCTGACTATGAATGAATGAATGAATGAATGAATATGGTGAATGAATATAATATAATGAATAATGAATAAAAAGAAGAATATATTTCTGAGGAAGTTCATTGTTTTATCATTGAGAAGTTCAGAGAACTGTTCTGAAACTTACCCTCAGGGCATTTAATTCAAGTCTATGCCCCTTATAAGCAGGATGCAGGTAGATCTAAGAGATAGTGACGAAGTGAGAGCTCTAACTCTGAATCTCATTGTGAATGTGAATGTAATTCAGGACCTTAATGGCATTTTAAAATAGCTTTTGTATTTAATTATAGATAACCTAGGTAAGCATAGGCAAGTGATTACTTAAAGGCTCGCAGACACAGGAAATCCAAGAACACTAATAGGATTTTAATGACTAGTTATTTATTGTATTGCAAGTTAAATTAAATTGCTTCCTTCAAATGCAACTCATTGCTGATTAATAAAAATAAATTTTCTATTTACATGATATGAATACTTACTATTCTATCGTACATTACAGGCAAAATAAGACTTCATAAATGTAGGCACAGATTATATTTAACTTGTACCAATAGATTAAGACTCAATGGCACTAACCCTGATGCAATTAGGTGAAGTTAAAAGGACATCGAGTCAATTTTCTTTCATGAGATAGCGTCTTGGAATGATTCTTACATTTTTCCTTATGTTCTTCTCATTATAAAAAAAAAACCTTTGATCTTAAATTCTGCCACACTAAATATGGGAAATTGAGCACACAGATCTTAAAACCTTCCTTTCCCTGGGCTCCATGCCAAGTGTCATTTAGAACAGACCCAGAAAATAGAGTCAATCACTTCTAATGGGCCTGGCGGCACCTCTGCTCTCTCAGCTCCTGGAGACTTGAGTAGAGTCCCTGCACCTGCCTTTCCTCTGTCTCCAGGTACTGCTTCAGGCAAAAGGCTGGAAGTTAGAGTAGGGATGCTGGAATCTAATACATGTAGGTATTTTTTTTATAAGAGCATATAGTGGATTTTAAGTAAAATCCTCATTGTTCAATGATGCCTGGGTGTCCATCCTTCTGGTGTACATGATAAGTAGGATTCCTCATTTGCCTTGCTGGCATGTGGCAGTAGCTGTGTGGGTGGGTGAGACTACCAGAGGCCACAGAGTTAGGGTGTTAGAAATTGCAAGGGGGCCTGATCATCTCTGAGCATTAACACCAGAGGACGATATTTAACATCATCGAAATTTAGCACATATTCAATATAACCATGTTCTTACTCTTGTGATCACTTACCTGCTGTGTTTAGAGAGGATCAGAATCTGTGGGAGCTTCCTTCCAAGCCACAAGGCAGATGAGTATCATCTGCTATCACAAGAATGAAGGGAGACATCTTTCTAAGCCCCTGATTTGGCAGTGTTTGACATTTAACTATACTACTGCTAGAAGTATAGAATCTTAGCATCGCAGGGACCTTAAAGATAATTGGCCCAACCTCTGGTCAATGAGAGAGTTTCTTCTGCAACCCATCTGTGGCACAGCAAGCAAGCTGGTCACTAAAGCAGCCTGGCTACTAAAGGCCTATGGTTTTTCTTCTGTGGTAGAGAGTCATTGCTAGAGACAGCTGTCCGTGCCTTCCTGCATCCAGGTGAGATCAAGTAACTAGTTCACTCTAGTGGATGAGAGTAGAAGCCCTGCATATCATTCAGGCCTGCCGTGTTCCTGTGCACAGTTCTGTGGCTGGAAATAGAGGCTTCCAAGGCCCAGTAGTGTGACAGAACAGTGGGACAGAGGTGGTAGGTCCCTGCATCACCACTCACAGGGTAGCCACCTATTAAACAGGATGTTGACACTGGCCAAGAATCAGAAATCAGCTTTCATTGAAAACTCAGGCATGAGAAACTCAGGGTTGGCTTATTATAGCAACTTGAAGCAACAATGATTGTCCAGTTACTGATTAAGCACTTCAGACTGAAAAACTTATTGCTTTACTAGGTAACTCTATTTCTGGATTTATAGCCATGACGCTTGATCATGGATCAAAATTTACCTTACCCTGTAATCCCAGTGGCTCTGGAGGCTGAGATAGGAGAATCGCGAGTTCAAAGCCAACCTCAGCAACAGCAAGGTGCTAAGCAACCCAGTGAGACCCTGTCTCTACATAAAATACAAAATAGGGCTGAGGATGTGGCTCAGTGGTTGAGTATGCCTGAGTTCAATCCCCAGTACCAAAAAAGAAAAAAAAAATTTCCTCTTCTACTATCTTCTAACCATTGACCTGAGCTCTGTGATACACAACCGCTCAAACCCCCCCACTTACAAGCAGATCTAAATTTTCAAAGACTTATGTTTCCTGATAGTTGAAATATGCTACAGCTTTATTGTGGAAATACTCAAGGGTCGTGAATGGGGTCATAGACCCATTGCATCTCTGAGCATTTGAATATTGGGATGTGACCAGAATAAACTTACTGTCCAAAGAGAAAGGAAATTACTGGCAGCCCTAACACTGAAATGCATAGAGTCAAACCTGAACTGTTTCCTGCCATATTCACATTGGGTCTCTCTTATTTCCTTCAGCATTCCAGAGTGAGCCCATTGCTAGAACAAGGTTGCAAACTTGTTGAATTTGGTAAGATGGTATCACTGCCTCGACAAAAGAGCCTCCAGCAGTATTTTCAATCCTGCATGTTCTTCTAAAACCTTGATGAACAGAGTGTCAACAAAGTGATGCTGTGGGATCTCTGAAGCAAGACTTGCAAAAGAGGATCAGGCTTCAACCTGACTCTTTCCTGGAAACACTCACCCTGGCACCCAGGTCATCTGGAGAGGCCACATGTAGGTTTTCTGCCTTTACAGCCCTGGTGAAGATCAACCAGCATCCACTGTTGGTGCCTGAATGCAGGTGAGACAAGCTGAGGTCATTGAGTCCTGCCCAAAGAACAGAGGCATGAGCAAAATGAATAGTGCCATTATCTTAAGCTACAAAATTTGGGGGTAGGTTTTTACACAGCAGTAGTTAACTGCAACATTTCATTTTGATATCCCAAGACAAAGCCTTAAAAATATTGCTCCTGTTCTGGGTGTGTCAAGGTAAGCATGACAACAGAGTTTATGCAAGGCCCAGCAGATGATTTTCTAGCAAAAATAAAACCAAAAAAACCCAAACAAAAAATAAACAAACAAACAAAAAACCCCAAACAAATAAAAAAAACAAAAACAAACAAAAAGTCATGATTTCAAATATTTGGAAGATCATGTGGTGAAGAGGACTAGATTCATTCCCACATGTTTAAAGAAGGGGAAACAGGTAAATTTTGTGGAAGGTGGACAAAGGCCTGGTATGTGGAAGGACTTTCCAAGTTGTGGCATCCCAGAGTAGACCAGACTGTCACTTGAGGGAGTGAGGCCAGTAGCTCTCCATCACTGGCAATGACCAGGCAAAGGTGTGTGGTCTCTGGTTGCTGCAAGGATGGCGGGTGAGAAAGTGTAAAGGGTGAATGAGGGATGTTCTAAACTTGACTCTGGGACTCTGTAACTGCATCCCTTTTGCTGCCTTCATGAAGCTTTTCTTGGACAATGTCATTCTAGGTACACATGAGTCTCTGTGTTAGCTTTTGAAGAAGTGTCTGGATCCTTCTTTTGGTGGCAGTTCTGGGAAATGCCAAGATGACCTTCTGGAGTCACTGGCTATAATGTCCACCAAGGTGTGTGCAAATGTTGGACATGTTATTTTATTCTAGAAAGGTCTGTGTACTTAACCATAGCTCAGAATGAAAACAACTTTTGGTAGATTCACAATTCTAGTCTTTCCTCAGAAGGAAGTGAATATCATCTTATCCACAAAATTATTCCATTTTTCTTTCTCATGTAATTGATTATTCTACTTTTGCTCCATGACTTTCATAAAGTATTTCACATTTTTCTAGAAGACACGTTGGTATTATTTATAATTGACAATCTCCCTTTGGATGATTTAGGATGTGCTTTTGCCAAAGCATGAATTCAGATATTAAATATTATTCAATGTCAATTATGCTGTGATTATTCTTGAAACTTTTTTATATTCAATTTTCATTCATTCTGCTTATGACTATAATTCAAATGAGGGATTTCCTTTATGGTGATAAATGTATTATCAGTGTAGTGCTTTAGTTTAATAACTGTACCATGCACACAGGCTTAAGCATTTTCCAAGGTCTTGAGCCAAACTAAAATAAAGTGTGCTATGTCTCTAAATTGGAAGAGAGAATTTATTATAATTCTTTTGAAGATTGTGAAAGAAAACATAGACAACTGCAGGATTATTTTTAATACCCAAGAAGAATTTGAAATATTTTTGTCACAGTGCTATGGAAACTGCTGTTGGTAAGAAGAGGATATCTCGTCAGAGTAAAATGTGCATTGCTTTAGAGTTGAATAAATTGTAATTGTTTATTAAGATTTTACGGCCCCGAAGAAACAGAACTGAAAACCCATTCTATCAGTTTGATCAGATTTAAGTTAAAAACGTGCTTAGCTTTCCATGTTTCTGCTGACCAGATTAAGAGAGGTCCAGACACATGTCTTGGGATGCCTCTTGGCATTGACCTAGAACTACTCAGTCTGAAGGGCCTGATCCCGAAGCCATTCAGAGAGAGGACAGCCACCCAGCATCCTCGTGATGTCCCTGCAGAGTGGTAGTCACTTTGGCCTCTGCTTATCTGTAAAAGATGGAAGAAGACCCCTAGTACATGTTCAGTTGTCCTGGTCCAACCTAGCAGAAAATCAGGGCTATGGTGGATGACAAGGGACTTTTTAAGGGATCATTCCCTCCTCTCAAGCCACAGGAGATACCTCTTGAAATTACTCTCACAATTTCACCACGGTCCTGAGGAGGATGGGTAGGGAAGGCCTTCTAGCCTCAGTCATGACTCTGCTGATCCAGCCATTCCATGACACTTCCTGGGGCATCAGACCAACCAATACCTCTCTTTGTTAGAGTGACCACTTTATACTCTGTGTGGCCTTTCCTTTTAGCACACTTCTGACCCAGTAGCAGTGAAAATGAACTCATACCTTTTGGCTTTGTACACAAGAGGTACAGGGAGGTACATTCTTTGTGAAGTCACAAAGAGTGGTACCACTGACTCCCTGGCAACAGATACCTGCCTCTCTCACATGTCCACAGCCACAGGGAACACTCAGGTGCATCTTCCAGGGACAGAGAAGGCTTGCTTCAAGGTGCCTTGCAGTCTGACCTACACGGTATGGAGGATGGTACCTCACAGAGGGCAGGTTTTGCAGGTTAAGTAGTAGTTAAAGCCAGGGGTGGTGGTGCATACCTGTAATCCCCCAGGAGGATCGAAAGTTTAAAGCCAGCCTCAGCAACACAGTGAGGTCCTGTCTCAAATTAAAAAATAAAAAAGGGCTAGGGAACTAGGTCAGTGGTTAAGTGCCCCTGGGTTCAATCCTTGGCACCAAAGGGGGAGGGGAAGTAGTTTTGTCCAAACAGGTGTCTCTGCATCACAAAGAAACAAAGCTGAATTCCCCTCATACCATGCAAGGTCCTTCACTTATACTAATGATATTTACACTGCAATTATCTGGAACAACTGCTTGAAAAAGTGAAATAGATGCACAGCATCTATTTTGCAAGCTTGAGAACTTTCCTCTGTCACCCTCTCTATCATGGGGATGACAACATTTGTGTAGCACTAAATCACATCTGTGAGGCATTTTGCAGTCTGCAGATGGAGTGTTCTGAATGATTGTGACTGATGAGAGCCTTGTTGCCAGCTCCTTCTCCACTCTCTGCTCAGCAAGCGGGGAAGGTGCCTCCCTGCAGTTTCCGAAGTAAAAACTAGGCTTCCTTCTCTCCCTGGAGGCTCCATCCATCACCTCCAGGAAAATGACTCTCAGATTCACACCCCCAGTCCTGACCTCCCTCTGGAGCTCTTTTTGAATCACATTTCTAACTGACAGACATCTGTACCTCCCTGGCCTGCCAGCGCTTCAAACATGCATCTAAAATAAAATTCAATATCTGGCCCCTTAAATTGGTTCCTCTGGGCTCCCTTTTGGGTCAAGGGTGTTCGTGATTTCTCATGCTATTCCCTTTGGTATTTAATTAGTGACCAATGCCGGATAAGTTGTGTGTATTCAGGAAGTGTCTGTTTAGTACCTGCTGTGTGTACCAAACTCTTCTTGCTGATAATGGGGACACAGAATTGAATCAAATACTCAGGGAACTCAGGAAAAGGAACCAAAGCCACTGTTACATGCGAAGGAGGGATAAAGCCAGGATAGAAGAACACCCACGGTTTCAGAGGGGAATCGGACGGGAACGTACTTTTGGTGAAAAGGGTTTAAATATATTAAGTGCCTACTCTTGGCTCAGTATTTTATACATTTCTGTGGTTTCCTAAGAGAAGGATTTCAAGGCAATTAGTTAATTTAGGAGAGGTTCCTAGAAAACACCAACAGAGGTGTGGACAGGGGCACACAGAAGGAATGTCAGTTGATCAAGAGATCCACTGTGGGCAAATGAGGCTTACCCCTGCTGTGTAGATTTTGCCCTCCCAAGGGGCAGGAGAGCCATGGTCTGCCATTGTTGAGGCACTGTCATTTGCAGACTGCAAATGAGTGGAGCAGGTACTGTGTGGTCAGACACTGCTGCCAAGCTACAGAACCCCAGGATTGGGAGTTGTGAGGACTGAGAGGAGACTGGTGGGGACTTGGCAGCCTCTGTTACACTTGCCTCTACTCCCTGAAGCCTCCACTCCCTGAAGCCCCAACAATCCAGCAAGGTTGATTTAATTCTGTTCACTTCAAATTGAGTCTCAGTCAACAAAGTGACTTGCACAATGACAGTGACCTGGTCATGGGTGAAACAGACTTGAACTCCTGCCTGGTTGCCCCTTTATCCCATAGTCCTGCTGGGAGACCAGAGAAGGTTGCATGGAGATGGAGGTCTCAGAGAAGGTTTGGGAATGTGGGTGGCTGTCCTGAGGCTGGCAGGGCAAAATGGCTGGTGTGGGACTGGGGATGGAGCTTGGTGATAGAGTGCTTGCTAGCATGCATAAGACCTTGGGTTCTATTCCCAGCACTGAAAATAAAGAAAAAAGCTGCTCAGTCACGATCACCTCTAATCTGTCTTTCCTTTGGGTGCTAACTAGGTAGGTGGCCCCAGCTCTTTCCACCCTCTAGTTTCTGAGGACCCTGGTGGCTATCACATCATGGTCTTCTTCAGGTGGTTTTTCTTCCTTCTCCTGAGGCATGGTGCTCTGCCTTAAGCAAGTTCCCTTTCTTGTTCTGCAAGAGGAAAAGTATCTGTTTCCCTGGGTCTTCCTACTACCTGCTATAAGCTGATGATTTCAACTTAGCATTTTTATTATTTTTTAATTTAATTTTAATTAATTAGTTATTTAATTTTATTTTACTGGGCTGGGAATTGCTCTACCACTGAGCTATATCCCCAGTCCTTTTTCACTAAATTGTGCAAAAGGGTTTCACTAAATTGCCAAGACTGGCCTCGAACTTGTGATCCTTTTGCTTCAGCCTCCCAAGTCACAGGTTATTACAGGTGCATGCTACTGCACCTGGCTTCAAGTCTGCATTTTTAGCTCTGGTGTTATTCATGATATTGGTGAGCTCCAAGAGTTGAGTGGATGTAAGTAGACCCTAAAGTCCCACCATCTGGATGAAAACTCTGACTATTCCACTAAGTGGCTGTGTGATATTGGGTAGTTTACTCAGTGTCTCATTGCCTCAGTTTTCTTACCTGTCAAAAGGAGGTACTATGGGGGCTGGGATTGTAGCTCAGCGGTAAAGCGCCTGCCTCGCATGCGTGAGGCCCTGAGTTCGATCCTCAGCACCACATACAAAGCAATAAAATAAAGACATTGTGTCCATCTACAACTAAAAAAAATACTAAAAAAAAAAGGAGGTACTATATGAATGCCTCCCTCTCAGGGCTGGAGAGTGAAATACACTTCTCAGCATAGAGAGGGTAGGGCTGTTCCTGGCAGCTAGGTCTCACTCCATGACTGTGTTTGGCCTTGCACCTTCTACCTGCCCTTCTACAGAATGCCAGCATTTTAAGGGAAAGGATGAGAACCTTGCTAGTATACAGTGGGTGCTCAGCATACAGGTTGTTAAATGAATTCCTATGGATAGGTCTAAAAGCCAAGGTCTTTAGCACTTGACTCTACTCCTATATTATTTTATACTTTTTATCATATTTTAAAAAAATGTGATAAATATACCATATAATATAAAATTCACCAGTTTAACCATTTAAGTGTACAGTTCAATGACATTAAGTACATTTGTATTATTGCTATCCTATGTTATTTTTTTACTAGTAAGTTTTAATTTTGTTTCTCCCTGAGTCAGATTTCTGTTTGCCCCAAATGACTCCAATCAGGGCTACCTAACTAATCTTTCCTCAGACATGGCAGCTGCAGTGCTGGAGACTCTTAATGGCTCTGCAGGGCCTCCAAGGGTCAGCAGCCCACCAGTTTAACTTTTCAGGACTTCCACAATATGCCTTTGACTTATTCTCCCAACTCATACCTTCCAGTTCTGCCAGCAAGGACTCTTCTCTGGGGCCTTGCCAGTTCCCCTTTGCTTGCCCTGGGGGCTGTCCCTTCTTCAGCTCTGTATGTCTAGCCCAGCCCTAAAGCACTTCTGGAAAAATCTCTCCTCTGGTCCTTCAGGGTAATATATTTCCATGGCTGGCTTGACTTCACAAATAGATTGCAGCATATTCCTGAAGGAAGAGTTTGAACTTTATCTCTGCTGATTCTCTGCGGCCTAGGATGGTGCCCTACAACTGGGATGCGTGTTTCCTCTTCCTAGCCCCCATGCTTTTCTCACCCACTCTCACATACACCCTTACAGGCCTTTTTCACATGGCAGGGAAGGTCACTGAAATGGTCACTGAAATCCTGGAATCCAAAATAAAGAGAGACTGCTCCTCTTCCACAAATATCTGCGTCTATAATCAAATCTCATGCTGGATGCTTATGGATGCTATTCACCTGTGTACCTGTTCCTAAACCATCACCTTAAGGCCTGAATTATTCTCATTATCCAGTTTAGACCACATAGTGTCTCTGTTGGGAATAAAGATGGAGACACTGAGTGTTAACCTGTGGAGGCCACATGGTCTCACTCTCACATGGGAGTGAAGAGGTCCCCAGAGGAAGATGTGCTGGATCCACTGGTACCATGTGATCACTAAAAAGGTACAAAGGTACAGGGTAAAAAAGACCAATATGGATCTCTTTATGAGATCCCCTTACAGACATGACTTGTGCTTGAATTCTTCAGTGATGTGGTGTTCCTCCTTCATAAGGCTGCCAGGGCCATGGTGGGACAATTTGTTCTATTAAGAAGCCCTTCTCCATGTTTAACTAAAGTCTGCCTCCTATAACTTTAATTCATTTTGGTTTTCCTACTGTATTAGTCAGAGTTCTCCAGAGACAGAATCAAGATAGATAGATAGATCAGAGGAAATTTATTAAGGGAATTGGCTCATGCAATTATGAAGGCTGAGAAATCCCACGACAGGCCTTCTGAAAGCTAGAGACCCTGAGATGCCTGCAGTGTGGCTCAGTCCAAGTCCTAAAGTCATCAGTACCAGGGATGTTGATAGTCACTTACAGTCTTAGCTGAGAACCCTGAGGGTTGTTGGTGTTAAGTTCCATAGTCCAAAGGCCAAAGAGCCTGGAGTTCTGATGTCCAAGGGCAGGAGGAAAAAAAGTGTCCCAGCTTCAGGAGAGGGAAGGGAGGAGGTGGAGAGGGGAAGGAGGAGAGGAGAGAGGGGGAGAGAGGGAGAGCCAGCGCGCACTCAATCTCTCTATTTGGATGGTACCCATCCTCATGGAGGGTGGACAGTCCCCACTCAGTCCTCTGACTCACAGACCAGTTTCAGTGACACATTCAGAAATAATGCTTTGCTAGTTCTTTAGGTATTCCTCAATCTAGTCAGACACCTAAAGTTAACCATCACACCCACCAATAACAAGGCAAAACAAATATTTTCTTCCAATATGTTATTCAATCTCAGAGATTTCAAATGCTTTGTATCTTTAAGGAGGTGAGACATTTTCATCTTCCAGTCTGCAGAAAACATAGCTCTGGCCCAGAGAAGTGATGTGACTTGGCTGAATCAATCCCACTGGTATTTCTGCGTTCTAGAGCCAAACTCCACTCACTAACTTGCTGCCCATCCTGCCCTCTGACTCTGTTCTCATCCAGTGTCCGCCTGACTTGCAGGCAGAAGATGTTTGTTGAATGCACGAATGGTGTGCTGAGCAGTTCACTTGGATGCCTTTCAAGCATAAAGGCCAAGGGAAAACTATTAATGTTCAGGTGGTGACAGTTGTCTCATATCATCTCTGAATGATAAAACATAACGTGTTTCAATTAGAGTTCCCAGTTTCTAATGATAGAAATGGACTCTGGCTTATCTAATGAAAAAAAAAAAAAACCTAATTAAAGTTGGAAAACCTTTAGGGCCAAACTGAAGACCAGCAAAGGAGTGGAGGCCACAATCCAGGTTCACCAATGCAGTCACGCTTGGAGCCGGCCTGCTGAGGACAGTCTGCCCCTTCCTTGAGATACCACTGGCTGTTCTGCCAGGTTGGATGCCCCTGCTGCAGGCTGCCTTCTTGCCCCATGGTGGCTGGAACTCCATGGACTGCATCTGCTCTCTTCCCTCCACTCTTCAGAGCATGGGTGAGGGGGGCACAGCTTTTGACTGGTTAAGCCTGAATCACATCCCCACACCACCCCTGGAAAACTAATCTATCACCAAGTGAAGAATTTTCCAAATCGAAAGAGTTTAGGTTTCAGGCAGCCCCAAACCTGACATATAGCTGCCCCATCCTGTTTCCTCTGAGCTTTCTTGCCTCTGGACAGACACTCTCTGTTTTTCTATCCTAATTTCATGGATGAGGTCTCCGGGTCCCTTACCATTCTGTCATTAATTTTGGGTACCCGGAATTAGAAGCAATCTTGCAAATGAAGTCTGACAAGCCCAAAGTACAATGGGATTATTTCTTTCCACATCCCAACCCCTTAACTTCCATTAGAGCATCTTAGGATTTCATTACTTTTCTAGGCAGTCATACTACATTGATGACTCATGTTGGCTCATATTATGCTTGTGGTCGACTGAATTCCCCAGATATTTTCATATAAATGGCTGTTAAGCCAGGTCTTCCATCATTTACTTATATAATTGGCTTACTGAACATGTGCAAATTTAACTGAGTAACATAAAACTGTATTTGTAATACTTCAACTATTTAGTTCACACCCTTAAGTTCTCTTACACTGTAGTATAGTATGCTTGGTTAGTTCAGCCAGAAGTTGCAAACTGATGGTTTTTGGCCCTATTTGCCTGCACATTTATTTTGTTTGGCTATTAGGGTATGTTTTGGAGAACTGAATTGGTTTCCAATGGTTGAACATCAGGAGATCTCACATAAAAAGCAGGACCCCCAACTCTCTTGGAAGGTAGGAAGATGTGGCAATACTTGGTCACCATCAGGACAGTGAGTGATGACTGGCTGGTGCTAAGTAGCAATCTTCCTTTTAGAAGGTGCATATAGCTCATACCCTAATGCCTTAGCCTAGCTGTTTCATTAATTTACATGCCCTGCCCAGTCTCTGTGTACGTTTGGTTTTGCAGCCTGTGTGCTCCATGGGAGTTGACTATGGCAGGGGCTAAAGTGGAAGCATACCAGTCTGGGCAAAGTGGGGCTCAGCAGCTCTGCATGTGTTCTTGCTTGGTTTTGGTTGTGCATAATAACAAGGGACACTGAAGCAGAGATGCATCCTGGGCTCCTGGAATGGGCATCTGTTCTGTATACCCACCATGCCACTTGTTTTTATGGGAACTCTCACTTCTTTTTCTCTTTTACTGTTGAAGGTGCTGCCAGGTTTCACATAGTCCTGCTCCTATGGCCAGTGCACACTGATCCAGAAAGTAATCACTGGTCCAAGCTGGGTGATAGGATGTTAAAACTTCCACTCCATGACAGCCTCTGATAAACTTGTCATTTGGATGCTCCTGGAGCTTTGGCCATTTTTTTTTTCATGTGGGTTGCAGGTGGAGATAGCTGGTGCCACAGTTGGAAAGAATGAGTCATCATATAAAGAAGAGAACAAGACTCGTGGGGACTCAGTCTGCACTCATCTGGCCCTGCTCTTAGCAGGTCCTGTGATGTCTCTAATTCTAATTACATATTTTGCTCCCCTGTAAGATCTTTCTAGAGTTGGTTTCTGTTGCTTGAAACCCTCAATAGCCAGGTTGTGTCACTGGGAGCAATCTGTGATCTCTGCAACCTCTCCCTGGGTCTGAGGGGTTCTTTGTCTTGTTCTTCCTTGTCCTGTACCCTTATCACCAGCTCTTGGATCAAGCATTCTGGGTCCTTTCACAAATCCCTCTTGACTGTTCCCAAGCAAGGGCCGAAGAGTAGTTCATGTGGGGTGTGCTTCTGTGCACCCCACAGAGCATTTCCTTTCTTCATGGGAGCCAGACAGTTCGAGGATAACTTCCATCTCCTGCTGCTGACAACGTTGATGTGAATAATGTATGTGGAAATCCACACTACTGAGAGACATCTAGGTTGGGAAAGCCTTCTGCTGCTATCGGGAGCAAAATTTTCAGACTGATAGGACTCAAGATATCAGGAATGGAGGTGGCAAGATTTATATTCAAGTCATAACTAGGTGATGAGACTGAGATATTCTCCATCATCCCACAAATATTTATTGTGCACTTACCATGTGCAAGGCACTGCCCCAGACACTGAAGATATTACGGTGTAAAAGACAGCATACAGACAACTTTTGCTCTTATGGCATGTGGTCTTCATGCAAAGATTAAAACCTAGCCCTAAAGTCACTTTTTTTTTTTTTTTTTACTTGTAGATGGACACAATGGCTCCCCTCCCCATGCTGAGGATGGAACCTGGTGCCTCACACGGGTTAGGCAAAGCACTACACCAACTGAGCTACAACCCCAGCCCCCAAAGTCTTCTTAATAGTACACCTCATCTTCCCTCATTTGTAAAATGAAGTTAAAATCATCTCACAGGACTGTATAGAGGATTCAATTAAATAATACATAGGCACATTCTTGGCATTTAAGCACCAGAAAACATTATTTTCTCCCTGAAAATTCTGAAAAGTTACACTGAACTTAAACCACAGGATAGCCCACCGCCAATTCGTAGGCGAGCCCTCCACACCAATTCTGATGTAGCACTGGCAAAAATTGGCTTAGTTTGTGCCGGGTCAGAGATCGGTAGCCGGGAGCGTTGGGAACACACAGTGGCCACGAGGGGGCAGCGCACGGCAGGGAATCTTCGCCACCGACCCCAGCCCACAGCCAAACTTCCCTGCTGCTCCCGATCCTCCCGTACGTACTTCCGTTGCTCTGACGCTCCCAGAAGCCGGGGCGTCGGGAAGGAGAGCGCCAATTCCCCCTCCTCTGCGCCTTGGGAGGAAAAATTGGAGTGGGTTCACCAGATCGCGCCGCAGCGGGCGTAAAGCCCCTCGAGCTGCGCCGCAGAGGCGCGGAGCCGGGCGCTCGGTAAGAGGGTGCTGCTGCGAGGGTCAGACGCGGCAGCCTCTTTCCGGCCACCTGGAGAGGACTGGCTGCTGCCGAGAGGGTTCCGCACAGTCCGGGGGCGCTCCCGCCAACCCGAGCGCCATCCCCTACTGCCTCACGGGGCATCCCCACACCCATACCCGCAGCTGTCACTTCTGTTTGCCGCCTGGAAAGGGAACAGGACCCGAAGCGCTCCCTGCAGTCGTCGGGGAGGATGCCTGCCTGGGCGTCGGCTGTGTCCTCAAGCCATTCGCCAGCGCTGGCGAAGAAAGCAGTCGAGATAACGCCGCCCAAACTTTCCTTTGCGGCAGCGTTGGGACGAAACGTCCCTCTCTAAGCCTTGAGGAGAACCCAAAGACTACTCAGCCATACAGAGGGGACAGGACCGGGCCTGCTCAGGAGTTGTTCCCGGGAACCCCGGAGGTGCCCTCAGGGACAGGACCAGTCGCTGGCGTGCGCCTAGGCGAAGGGAAGTCCAGCGGTCTCCGCGCCTCCTTCCCCAGCGCCCCGCAGTGACCGTGACCTCCGCGCGCCCCCCGCACACGTGCTTGCGGCCCAGGAAGAGGAACGCTCCAGCCGAACCCGCTAGAGGCAGCGACTCACAAGCAGGCCAGGGGCGCATGGAGGCGCCGCGGGGGCGGTGCGGCTCGCCAGCGGCGCGGGGGAGCGCGCACGCCGCGCCCCGGCCTCCCCGGGGACCCGGCCGGCCGCTCCCCGCACTTCCTGCCGCGGGGCTCTGGGCCTCACGCAGCCGTTTGGAACGCAGAGCTGGCTAAGCGTCGTGTCCGGCAGCATCAGCTGCTCCTGGCGCTGGGCAGACGTGTGGCGGGACAGGTGTAGCCGGCAGCGGCAGGCGCTGCGCTCAGAAGGACTGAGCGGACTCGGCTGGCTGGAGTTGGCTCACTGCTTGCGGAACTCCGGTCCCCGCCACGCAGGCCGGTCGGCGCGCCACTTTGCACCGCGGCGGCCAGAGCCTCGGGGGAAGTCAGTCGCGGCGAAGCCCGGCTCCCTGGCAGCGGCCACCTGGGCGCGGTCCTGATGCTCGCTGCCCGCGGCGGGCCCCACTCCGGCCCCCGGACTTAGGTAGCTGCGCGTGGCCGGCGCCGGCGCCTCCCCCATGCTGCTCGGAGCGTCCTGGCTGTGCGCGTCCAAGGCGGCCGCCGCTGCTGCGCAAAGCGAGGGCGACGAGGACAGGCCCGGAGAGCGGCGGCGGCGGCGGCGGGCGTCGGCCTCAGGGACAGGAGAGGACATGGACGAGTCGTCGCTGCTGGACCTACTGGAGTGCTCCGTATGCCTGGAGCGTCTAGATACCACGGCCAAGGTGCTGCCATGTCAGCACACCTTTTGCCGCCGCTGCCTGGAGAGCATCGTGTGCTCGCGCCATGAACTTCGCTGCCCGGAGTGTCGCATCCTGGTGGGCTGCGGCGTGGACGAGCTGCCCGCCAACATCCTGCTGGTGCGCCTGCTGGACGGCATCCGGCAGCGGCCCCGTGCGGGCGCCAGCCCTGGCGGGAGCCCGCCAGCGCGCCTCGGCCCGGGCGGCAGCCCGCCTACGCGTCCCGGCCCCAGTGTGTCCCCGGCACTCGCTGGCGGCGGGGGCGGCGCGGTGGGCAGCACTCCGGGCTCCCCAGTCTTCCTTTCCGCGGCGGCAGGCAACGCCACCGCCAGCCTGTGCGAACTGGCGACTAACAGGAGCGTGCCAGTGGCAAAGGTGGGTATGTTCCCGGCGCCTTGGCGCTAGACGTGTGGGAGCGCGAGTGTTTGTGGGCACGTGGGTGTGGGAGTAGTGATGAGGGGCAGAGGAGACCAGAGGTGGCCCTGCGTTGGTTCACTCTAATGTTTTGCTTTTCTCTAACTTTGCGTCCCTCCAGTGACTCTGTGCATGTTTCTCTTAAGTTCCCACTTGCTAATTCTTGGGTACATACCGGAGCACCTGTTCCCCTGAACTTCTTGACACCTACTGTGGGTCCATCCTCTCCCCTGGAGTACCTCTCCCTGTACCTGCACCCAGGGCATCTCACCGCCTGTTCATATATGAGTCAGCACCCCATGCTTCCTTTGGGAGGATGTGCCTTTGGGTTTACTGCTTATCCCCCACTGCCCTCCCATTCTAGCCGGGCCTTTAACTGCATCCCAGTCTCATCTCCCCAGAAAACGTCTTCTTCTCCTGGACCCTCCAACCTCCTGGAGGAAAGTTCGTGCTTATTTTTCCCCTAGTTCTTATCGCTCCAGGAAGTCGGTGGCCTCCTGCCTGTGCGTCTGGCTAGGGAGGTAGAAGCAGGACACGGTGTGGAAGAATGAGGACTACAAACTTTTCCTTTAGCAGGAGGGAAGGAGTTAACCTGGAGGCCCCAGGAGGGTTTTGACCCAGCCTTTCTTGGACTTGACTTGGCAGCCTCTACCCCCAAGCCATGGACTCTTAAGCAGGGTTACATTCCCATGTGGGCTGTTATTTTTAATTTTTATTATTAGTTTTTTCGTGTGTGTGCAAATAGATTATTGTACAGCCTCCACTGCTTCCGTTTTACTTGAAAAGAAAGACTTTCCCTGGAGGGCTTCAGTGATTTGGTTTCAAAAGCTTCTTCTTCCATGGCATTACACACCCTCTGCCACCTTGGGAACTGTAATGGAAGGTGGTAGCCCATCCCATGCTGATTTGAGTCACACACAGTACCTGCGTTTTTTATATCTCTAAATGGGGAAAAACACATTTCAGTGTTAAAACAATACATTGTGGATCTGTTGAAATTATCATTTGTTTTAGAAAACACAACCATATTCTCTACTTTTGACCATTTAAGGAGTTGGTGGTGCATTAAGTCTTCCAATAGGTACAATCCTGAATTGCTGGGAAAATGCTAGCATCTGAATTACTCAACACTGCTACATTGCTGATGTTAAGAACTTAAACCCTTGGGTATTAAGATTGAGTTAAATGCCATGCTTTGCTGAATTGCTTTTTTACCCCAAGGATCTGGAAGAATGGACAATCAAAGACAGTCAAGGAATGTTCCTACTTGAGGTCATTGCTAAGGGGGATTTTTGTCCTTTGGTTTTAATTGTGATTAAATCCAGCTACATGCTCCAGTTAGATATTTGCAAACGTTCCTTTCCTTTCCTTGCTGTTTTTAATCTAAGGTATTATAATTAAAGATTTTTATTTGCAAAATAAGCAGGTTAGCTCCTCCTGTTGAATAATTATGTGATTTTTGGAACTATGCCTCTAATAAGACACGGGGACATTTTGGTGATGGGATATTTATAGATGTTCTCCCAGTTTATCTTGGGGGAAATTTTTTTAGCCAGGAGTTTCAGAGGTAACCTCTGAAACTCAAAAGGCACAGCCTTGGGATGGCTCCTGGAACTCTTTGGTGTTTATAGCATTCTTTAAAATTTGTCAAAGGGCTGGAAGCTTACAACTTTAAATAATGATGCTTCGTAACAGGGAGTTGATGTTTAGTTGACTAGATTTTGACGTTCCATTATAGGGCACACAGACTGTGACTTGCCATGCTTCAGGGAACTTCCAGAGTGCATTTTCTTTATTTGTTCTGTGTCAACTAAGTGTAGCCTTCTGGTGTTTCTTCACAGGCCCACCTCAAATGGATTAAGTTCAGGTTCTGGGAAGAGTCTGAGTTAAATCCAAAGTGATATTTGGTTGTTTAAAGAAAGGAAAACATAGTGGAAGCAGAAATTATAATACTATATAGCTTTTAACCCACTGATTTTTCCATTCCATTCCTCACTTTTTTTTTGGTAGCAGTGAGATTGAACCCAGGGCCTTGCAAGTCTTAGACAAGCACTCTACCACTGAGGCACAATCTCCAGCAGACCCACTGCTTTTTAACAGTCATTGGGAATCTTTCTGGTTAATCAGAAATTCTGCATATTAGTTTACTGTTACCAGTCTTGGGTAACAGCATTAGGTCCTGGTGCATTCTCTCAGGGGATAGAAATGGGATGGAGAAGGCGAAAGGGACTGAGATAGAGTGTTACCCATTAAGCCACCCATAAATTTGGCAAGTGAAGACTTCTGCTAAAAATTACTTCCAAATAGACTGTTGGAATTGTATTGCTGTCTCCAAGCAAACCCGAATGCTGGATGTTGCTGCACGTTTTTAAAGAGATGGGCACTCCTTTTCATCATTCAGCAAATACCAAATATTACTTAATAATAGGTAGCCATCAATAAGAAAGTCCCCTATTTTCTCAACTAGAAACTCCTCAAACTTTCTTTTGGGCCAGTTGGAATATATAAACTTTTAAGATATGTAGGTAGATAGATATGTACTTAGATTATTTATTGAGTTAAATATTGGGATGGAATCAGACATAAATGTATTCATTTATATTTTGTTTCACTTGCAGTTCATGAAATAATTTTTGTCCATATTCTTTATTTTCATCTTTTCATTGGGGCTTTTATACACACCAGCATACTTGGAGTCCCCTACTCTGGTTAACAGAGCCTCAGCTCTGCTTTCAGTGGAACCATTTGAGATGAGACCTTTTATTGGAATCAATCAATGATGCTGCCCCTAGAAATTTTACAGGGGCAAATACCCATTACAGTTACAAATTCCTATTGCCTAACCCTGGGATTGTTGGTCTCTTTATTTGCCTGATAGTAAATACTATATATATGTGGCTTTTCTTTCTTTCTTTTATTGGTACAGGGGATTTAACCCAGTAGTGGTTAACCACTGAGCCACATACTCAGCCCTTGTTATTTTTTATATTGAGACAGAGTCTCACTAAATTGTTTAGAGTCTTGTTAAGTTGCTTGCTGAAGCTGTTTTAGAACTTGTGATCCTCCTGCCTCAGCCCTCCTGAGTCACTGGGATTACAGGTGTGCACCATTGGGCAGCTAGGTATGTGTGGCTTCTTAAAGTGATATTTAAAAAGTCCTGCTTTAATGGTACTGATCAACTGTTGCAATTCTTATGTGTGCTGAATTTCTCAGCCTAATTTGTTTGTTGACTGTTTTTATGTTTTTCAAGAGAACTGATTTCACACCCTAAACTAACACTGATTGAATTGTTTCAGGGCAGTAAGCCTTGCTAAAAGAGCATTGTTGGGGCTGGGGATATAGCTTAGTGGTAGAGCACTCACCTACCTTGTTTGAGGGCCTGGGTTTTATACTCAACACTCCAAAAACCTTACACAAGGAGAGACTACCAAAAGCGTTTTGTGGTTCTAAATTGAATAATTCAAAGATTACTTTTTAATATGAGTTTTTAATAAGGACTTAAATATAAGACAATTTCAATGTTTTTATGAATGGTTTTTATTTTGTTTATTTAAAAATATTCCTTGCCTTATATTTAGGCTTGTGTAGAACTCATTGAGTACCTACCTACGTTGTACCAGGCATTGCTCTTGGGCTCTCTTGGAGATGATGTAAGTGGGTAAGGGAGGGGAGCCATTTGCTCTTGGCTCTCAGGGGACACTTGAGGGCACTGACTGGTATTAGCCCAGACTTTGTGAGGTTTAAGAGGAAGGACATTGTTACAAATTAAAGGACTATAGAAAGTGTGGGCAATGCCTTTGATGACATAAAAGTAGGCTTTAGAACCTAATTAGTTTGTGTTGTGTATGTGTATGTTTCCTTTGTGGATCAAACCCAGGTCTTTGCACATGCTGGGGCAGTATTCTGCCTATGAGCCACTCCCCCAGTCCTATTTATATCCTGAAGTATAGTGGGCTATGTTTAAATTGGACCCATCTGAAAAGTCTCTATCTCTCAGACAATGTGACTGGGACCTAGTAATGGAAAATGTAAAATTAACCAGAGAATCATGAAAATTATATGCATTAAGAATTTCATTATAGGAATGCACATGTATGATTCTTTTATCTTTTTTTGAATGCAGGGCTGAAGACTTTTCTTTTGAGTTCCAAACTGTTTTTCTAGCTTAAGCCATAGTCATCATTTATGATTTCCCATTGTTTCAAGTGCAGTGAGAACTCCCAGACTTTCAAAGAATTGAATGGCACATCCTTCTAGATTTTAAATAATCCCTCCCTTGCAATGCTTTATGTTCTTGTTCATACCCAATCTGACCATTTTAAAGCAATCTGCCTTTGTTGGGTCTGTTTGAAGCAGCCATCTTGGTCTTCCAGGGGGCAACATATTTTTTGCACTCAGCTTCCTTGGTTACATAATATTTAATTAAAGTATATTTTTAACATTATTAGTACAACTTGCATAAACATGGTTGTGAATAAAGAGGACAGATTCCTGATAAAGACAGTCCTCCCTGCTTGCCTGTGAGGGGACCGCAGCCTTCCCTGGAGGTGGGCCCCGGGGCCGTCTTACAGAGGCAGTGAAATGTTAGTTAGTTCAGCTTGTCAGATAGCTGGAGGCCAGGGTAGTGGGGTGTGTGTGGCATCTTGAAGCAAATTAACCTACTCTTTAGTCATGGACAGTTTAGAAGCTTATGCCTGAGATTTTTTGTTTAACAGGTACTAAGGGTAGCTGTGTGCTGGGCACTTTGACACATATGGCCTTATGGAGCGTTTACCATAATCCTCAAGTGACTGGTGTAGTAACTACTTTGAGGCCCAGAGAAATTGATACATAGATGGTTCTGAGAGCTAGGAGGTGGCTGATTGAGCGTGTGTCCTTTGACTCCATCCCTCTTCCCTTCTATTCTTGGCAGTATGGTTGTGACACTGTTGTGGTTGTTGTGGTTTGGTCTTGGATGTAATAAGGACTCCAGGGGAAAAGGCCAGCACATGGCAGGATGGACAAGTATGGATCCTGAACAGAGTTATACATCCCACAGGGTAACAGGCAGCTGGTTAACATGACAGCTGAGCCACAGTGCAGTCTTTTCAGAAGGCTTGAGCACCTTTGAGACTTACAACAATGCTGTGTTCAGCTGGTAGCCAGTTAGTGAATAGTCTAAATTACCTTTCATCTAGCACCTATTGTGTACCGTGTGTTCTTGGAGTGCCAACTTCAGGCTAAGGATTCAGGCTAAGGATTGGGTCAGACAATTTTAGTGTATCTCATCTGTTCTTTACGACAACTCAGGTGGCTGGTTACCTAGGTGAGGAAAATGAGGCTGCATAATTTCCTTTGGCCGAAGGGCACATGGTTGGTAGAGTTAGTACTTGAAAGATGGACTTTGAGCTGAGTGCCTATTTGGTTAGAGGAGTCTTCTTCCTCTGTGACAAATTAGCTAATTGGTGGCCAGGATCCCAAACATAAGCAGCACTGACCTGTTCATCTCACCTCACCTCACTCTTCCAACCTGAGGCTGCCATCTTGTAAACCCATGAACTGCAGAGTAGCAACCGTATCAGATGACTGGGGTGCAAGAACCCCTGTGACAGGCACCCTTCTGTGCAGTGATGTGAGCAGCACATTGGAAGTCCAAGTGGCCCTGCTGGCCAGTCCAGTGGCTTCATTCCCTGCTTGTCCATCTTTCTCTTCCTCTGTTTGCCTCATCTCAGCTTCACCCCCTAATCTCAGAAGAGACAGGGCTGGTATCACATTGCCATGAGAATACTTAGAAGAAGGAGGGTTTCTTTCCCTTCTCCAAGTCGGTGAGCAGAGTGTGACCTGGCCACCTTGACACACTTCCCCCTCACACCTCAGGGGCTGGCCCTGCTTCCTGGTTGGTACCTGGTTGTTGCTACAGCTTGGCTGGGACCTTGGTACGGGATGACCTTCCTCTCCTGGGGCTTGTAGAGGTTGGTGAGGAAGGAGAGGGAGAGCAGGGGACTACATGGGTGGCTGAGTGTGACACAGGGGTTGGGAATCCCTGGACAGGTGGATTTAATCCTGGCTTTCTCACTTCCTCATTGCGTGCTCCCCGGGGAAACGGGTTGGCTTTCCTAGCCTTTATCAGTGAATTAGGGCTTTTATCTGTTTCACTGGATAAATGAGATCACACGTGTGCAGTTCTTACCTCACATAATTGATTGTCCTTTCAGTGCATGTTCTAAGATGAAAATTTCAAGTCTCTCATCACCTTTGAGGCATCTCTCACAGGGCCTGTGGCAGGTGGGTTCATTGTACATAGCATTCTAAATTGAGGGTATGTCTGTGCAGGTGTGTTGATGTGGATATGGATTTGGGTGTGTGTATATGTGTGTGTGTGTGTGTGTGTGTGTGTGTGTGTGGAGTCTGATAACTATACTTTGCCTCAGAGTCAGCCTGTTTTATGGAGACTGGATTATTGGTCATTAATGGGCACCTAAGCTGAATGGTTGTTTGAGTCTATTTCACCTTTTAAATTGCTCCAGGTTTTATCTTTGTTATCAGAGGCAGGGTTCCTGATTTTTACAAGTGTTATTAAGGTGAATAAAAAAAAAAGTCCTAAACTATAATCTGCTGTAAGAGAGACAGCAGGGAAGAATAATGGAATAATCCTCCTCAGTTGCTGATCCAGCAGGTTGGCAGGCTCTCCTGAAAACGAGCCCACCTCCCTAATCTGTAGGACCCAAGAGCTTGTCTACAACTGCCTGGAATCAGACTGCTCGATGTGATGGAGCTGAGCAGAGTTCTACCCAGTTGTTTCTTCTTTCTGGCTCTTGAGAACCGCCTGCCTGCTGAAGCATGACAAAATTGTGCCTCAATTATGCGGTTTCTAGCAGGTATTTCAGTTCCACCTATGTTAAATCTCTATCTTTACAGTTAGCACAATCTTTTTTGAGGTACGCTTTTTGACATAAAATATCAGCAAGCATCTGGTTAGGAGCAAATGCTCTTTATAGCACCACTTGAAGAGGCGGAGGTCAGTTTTTATCAGATTTGCCTTGCTTGGGAGATCTTCAGATCTGATGAATAAGAAATGAGTGCTTCATGTGTATCCTATTGGAATTTTAATTAACCTCAAAAGAATAGAGTGTCAAGCTGAAAGTGTTGGCAGTGGTGATTTACAAATCCTGCAAAAAACTGTAACGTGGGCCTCCCTTTGCCCACTGAGTGAAGTTCAAGTGAAAAAGCATATAAAGTATGAGTCCGATTTGATTCTATCACAGATTGCTGCTTTTTTAAGCTACACTTTGGCCCTTAATGGCTGGCAAGTATTCACTCCTTTGGGAGACCTGAAAGAGCTGTTTCTCTCTTCTGCTCCACACAAGTGTTTACACTGTTCACAGATACAATAGTTATCTGCAAACATGAAGATATTAGGATGTTTGCATTCCTGCTTAATGGTATGTGTGCATGATGCTCACATGAATTCATATGCATTTAGATGAATTCGGATTAGCCAGAGGAACTCAGGCCAATAGAAATATGAGAGAGAATTTAAAAATGGGCTCCCTCCAAGGGCAGATACATATGTGCTGGAGTCCAGAGCAAGTGTGGAGAATAGCGGAGGGGATCCTCCACAGTGTTCCCAGGAAGAAGGGGGCAGAAAAACAAATTTCCAGTGAGACCTTAGAAGCTAGCTCAGGAAAAGGGCTATTGATGCATTATTGTCTCTAGTGTCATTTGAGCACTATGTACCAGGCATTCCACTAGCATGGTGGTGTTAGAGGTGTTGGGGGGTACCTGGGATAAAAATAGTATTAGTTTTCATTCATAATACAATGCATTGTTTTCCATTTAGTTAAGTGACCAGATCAGAGAAATGCATGTGTCTGTATCTTTTTATTCTGTTGTCTATCTGGCAGGAATCCGCCCCCCCCCCCCCAGTTCTGGGGATTAAACCCAGGGCATTACATATGCTATGCAAGTGCCCTACCACTGAACTGCTTTATAAGCCTTCTGGCAGGAATTTCTCATGAGGAAAGTGGCATTGGTGTGATTTAGGGCTTTGTGAGTTTGCCACTGGCTTCCACTTCTTTTTTTGCAGGGGGGTGGCACAGGTATCGGGGATTGAACTCAGGGGCACTCGACCACTGAGCCACATCCCCAGCCTCATTTATATTTTATTTAGAGACAGAGTCTCACTGAGTTGCTTAGCACTTCGCTTTTGCTGAGGCTGGCTTTGAACTTGCAAGCCTCCTGCCTCAGCCTCCTAAGCCCCTGGGATTACAGGTGTGTGCCACCGTGCCTGGCGGTTCCCAATTCTTATAGAGTCTTCTTTCATTGTTTAGATTTACCTGCATTTCTCTCCCAAGGTCTTTAGTATTTTGAGTCAAGGATGGAAATGGTGAAGAAGGGATCTTCCATAGCTGGATGCTTTCTATGAAAGCTTACGGCTTACTCCTTGGCTTCCTTTGCATTTTGGTCATGCACATGGCACCTGTTGGTGTTTTTTTTTTGTTTTGGTACTGCGGATTGAACTCAGGGGCACTTGACCATTGAGCCACATCCCCAGCCCTATTTTGTGTTTTATGTAGAGAGAGGGTCTCACTGAGTTGCTTAGGGCCTCGCCATTGCTGAGGCTGGCTTTGAACTTGCAATTCTCCTGTCTCAGCCTCCCAAAGTGCTGGGATTACAGGCATGCGCCACCGTGCCCGGCACGTTGCTGGTTCTTATGTGGAAGCTTTCAGAGTACTATGTGATTAGGAGGCTGTGGGACTTTGCTGTGAAGGTCAGGTGTGGGTGTCCAGCATATTAGTGGAGGCTTCTTTTGATTTTGCTCTTTCAGCACCACTACCAGCCTAGGTGAAAATTACTGGATTTATCATTTAGAATCTGAGACATATTAATGGATTACTCTGTTTTATTTGTTAGTAAAACTAGGTTGGGCCCAGAGATACTGGAGAGGAGGCAGAAAGGTTGAGGGAGGTTAACTAATCTCATCAGACATAGTTAGTTGTAATGAGCATTTGCTTCTGCTTTCTGATGAATTGGCTAATCCTCTGCGGTGTTTCCTGCCAGTGTTGCTATTTGATTTGAAGGGTCAGAGGATTCCTCAGATGGTTACCAAACATGAAGAAAAGGTCTGTAGGGGCCTTGAGTGGTCACTTCAAGGGACATAGCATCTAATTGTCAAACAATGTACAGTCTTTATGTTGCCAGAACTTCAGGTTGTTTAAAAAATTTAACTTGTGATCCATTTGCTGGCAAGGTAGCAAGCATGTTTTGAGTACTGCTTGGGAATTATTGTATTGTATTAAACTGGTTCCTTTAGAGAAGGGTCATGGAGTAGCCCCTGGGCACCCATGGTGGCAGTTTCATTCTAGCTTCCCTCTTTTTCCGCTATACTCCCTTTCTCCACAGTGGGAAGCTGGCCCCTCCATCCTCCAGGTGTTCATGCCCAGCCTGAAGATGGCTGCTGTAAGGAATGTGCAGAGAGAATGGTGGCCCAGGGGCTGGGACTGGGGAGCTGTCACCCTGATCTTGCCTGAGAGCTGCTCTTGAAGTCTGGTCTCCAGTGAGTGATGTTAATAATGAATTCAGCCCACAGGTATTTATTGCCTGCTCACCTCTGTGAAAGCACTTTGTTAGACTCTGGGATATGTATGGATCAAAAAACTTAGAAATGCTCCCTGCCTTCCTGGAGCTGATGGTTTAGAGGACGTGATATAAACAAATAGCCAATAGATCTGTCACTGCAAGTTGCATTAAGAGGTGTGAAGACAGTGAACCAGAACCTGGCCTACTACTGAGTCACAGCTTTGTGACTCTGGGTTCAATTATATAACTTATTGTGTTTATCTAAATGTATCCATGTATTTGATGTTTATAAACCACTGGATTCCTTAACTCTTTATTAACATACTCCAAATTCTAGGTATCTCAAGAACTGCACTTTTTTTTTCCTTCCCCAAGGAATGAAAATGGGAGCAGGTGCCCTTCTGTGGTGCTGAGCATTAAGAACTGAGCTGGGCACAGAGTTTGTGCTTCATTAACATCACTTAACAAAGACAACCATTGAGACTAACCTTTTTCTACTTAGTTTTCCAGGCCCATGGGTTAATTTTATCACTAGCAGTAATTGTCTGGACCAAATTTTTAGTCTAAACATGTGCAAATAATGGTGGATGCTGATCCCTATCACACTCCTAAAAAGAACAACCTTCTCTTATTGTTGAGCAGCAGTTCTCTTTTGTCTACTATGGCTGGTTTTGTGTTGCAGATCTCAGCAGGGGCAAATCACTCAATGTGAAAATTGGTTCTCTTCATTAATTTTAGCAATATGGATCAGATGTGGTGGCGCATGCCTGTAATTCCAGTGGCTCAGGAGGCTGAGGCAGGAGGATTGTGAGTTTAAAGCCAGCCTTGGCAACTTAACAGCAAGACCCTGTCTTAATATAAAAAAATAAAAAGGGCTGAGAATATGGCTCAGTGGTTAAGCACCCTGGGTTCAATCCCTGGCTAAAAAATTAAAAATTAGCAGTATGGTTTTTGTGGAATTGGTAGTTTATGTGGTATCTTGGTTCAACAGACTTAGCTTTTTGACCTATGCACAATAATAGCAATAGATATTATCCTGGATTTAAAGGTGTTGTCTCCAACACCATGGATGGAACCTCTGAAATTATGAGCCTCAAATAAACTTTTTCTCCTCTAAGTTCTTCTTGTCAGGCAGTTTTGTCACAGCAACAATAAACTGACTAATAAACTATTCTACTCTTAACTTCTATAAGATCTTTTAAATTCCACAAGGGTGAGATCATGTGGTACTTTTTCTGTGCCTGGGTCATGTCATTTAGCATAATGTCCTGTGGGTTCATCCATGTTGCCACATTTCAAATAAAGTGACGGATGTCAGATTCTGCGGGCATGCAGTTAAACCTCATAGTAGAAGGACACCTGGTACTGATCAGTTCCTGTTAACCAGCAGATTGCAGCTTGTCAATTTTCTGGCCACCCATTTGCTGAGGACTGACATGTTCGTGGCTTGGCAGATTAGTGTCTGGAGTTGCATAGTTAGGGGCTCAGGTCCAAAGGCATGGCACCACAGGACCTTAATGTACATGAATTTGTACTTGTAGGCAGGTGGGGACTGTATCTGCTTTGAAGAAGTAGAATAGTTGATTAAGCAGAGGTAGGGAGTCATGAAATACTGAATTGTGTCCACATAACTCACAGGGGAGAGGACAGGCCAGGAGAAGGCTTTCCATTCAAGCTCTGGGCAGGCCTCTCCTCCCTGCTGGCTGCTGCCCTGTCCAGCACCATCACTGTTGCATGTTTTCTCAACACCACAGATTGGTGCATTTGGTTGATGCTCATGGTTAGACTTTCCGCTCTTACGGAGATTAGCCACATTCAGCCATTTGACCCCATGATCCATTTGTCCTTTGTGAATTGTAATTCTGCTTATGGTAACTTGACTTATATGCTTTCTCTGTGTTTCCCCAAACTTCAGCAATTTCTTGCTTTTTAAAATTTAGGTGTTTTAGACAATAGATTGTTTTTTTTTTCCTTTTCTTTCCTCTTTCCTCAGGGGCCTAGTAGTAAGTCTGTGAATTGTGGTTGATATATTTTTAAAAATATTTTTAGTTGTAGATGGGCACAATACCTTTATTTTTAAATTTATTTTTATGTGGTGCTGAGGATCGAACCCAGTGTCTCACATAGGCAAGCACTCTACCACGGAGCTACAACCCCAGCCCAAATTGTGGTTGATATTAATCATAGTATTTCCTGTGTCCCCAAACTAATTGGTTCATCATCTTTGACCATCAGCGTGCCCAGGTGGGCCCGTGGTGTACTGATTTTCCACTTTTTGCCTTCATTGCTGTCAAGAACCTTGTGGGCTGAGAATCCCGCCCTTCTCCAGCGCAGCGTGCCCATCTGGGGTTGTGATGAACTGGACCTAAAATACGTGTGACAGCGAGGCCCTCTTGGGTGGTATCTAGGTGGGTTTGGTCAGTGAAGGGATTGGTGCTGTGCCAGGACCCGCCCTCAGTGACCCGGTGACAGTGAACTCCATCAGGGGAGCATCAGGGGAGAAGTCAGGAATGACCCAACCCTAAGCCTGCATCTCCTTTCTTTTGTTTGTTTCTATGAAGTGTCTGGTTCCATTTTAGTTTCCTCAAGCTGTTTTTTTTTTTTTTTTTTGGGTACTGGGGATTGAACTCAGGGATACTTGACCACTGAGCCACATCCCCAGCCCTCTTTTGTGTTTTATGTAGAGACAGGGTCTCACTGAGTTGCTAAGCACCTCGCCATTGCTGAGGCTGGCTTTGAACTCGCGATTCTCCTGTCTCAGCCTCCCAAAGTGCTGGGATTACAGGCTTGCACCACCGCGCCTGGCTTCCTCAAGCTGTTCTCAGTGCTCTTTCTTCATTCTTCCCTTCTGTGGGTTGCGTGTTTTCCTGACAATTACTGCTTTGTTGGCCCTTTAAAGTTGGCAGCATCTGGCTTCCCAAAGGCAACAGCTACTTATTCTGTTTTGGTTCCTGTTCCTCTGGCTCCTGAGTACTGAACAGGGCTCAGACTCTGGTCATCACCGCCGCCACCACCCGGAGCTCTAGGAAGGGCCACGTGTCCTTTGTGACCCAGGCACCTACCTCCCTTCTTTCGCTGCCTGGACAGCCGAGATGGGGCTAGGTTCCACTGTCCTCCCGCCATGGAGCCATGGTGCGTCCTGTCTCCTCTGGGTGGACTCTCTGTCCCCTCTGGGGAGACTTTCCATGACTTTGAGATCTGGTAAGCTGTGGGGTCCCACCTCTCTGGCAGCTTCCCTTCTCCTACTCATACCCTTTCTACTGTGGTTCTTTTCAGGAGCAGGTGTTTATTTGTGGTCTAAGATTTTCTTTTTAAAAATTCACATCTATGTTCTTATTCTTTCCAGAATGTGCTTCCTCTGATTTTAATATCACATTGGGGGTTTTCTGCCCAGACCTGGAATCAGATATGTGTGTCCTATGACTTCCCCTAGCTTGGCCCACCCCAGAACCCTACATGTACCCCGGGTGGCTGGCACAGCTGTACACACCGAGACTACCACGGGGAGGGCAGGGTTGCTGCATGGGGCGCAAAGGCTCAGAGATGGGCTGGGCAGTCTGTGCTGAGTCAGTGGTGACATGCACTCAAGGAGGTTTTAAATGTGACTTTTGTCAGTGGGCTGGACCCATCATCTGAGCTTTGCTTGGTTCTCTCTGGGGAGAATAGCCCCTGCCAGGTTGTAGTTACCTGGTGAAGTCAACTGAGTGGAGCCTGGGTAGGTCCCAGAGGTTTCTTTTCCTTTTTAAAGAAATTTTATTTTTGATTGATACACAGTTATTGTCCCTATTTATGAGGTATGCTGTGATGTTTCAGTATAGGTATATATTGTGAATAATCAAATCAGGGTAATTAGCATATCCATCACCCTAAACATTCATCATTGCTTTGTGCTGAGAACATTCAAAAGCCTCTCTCCTAGCTATTTTGAAATATACACTGAATTATTGTTAACTATATTCACCTGATGGTGCAATGGAACTCCAGAAATTATTCCTCCTATCTAACTGTAGCTTTGAACCCATTAACCATCCTCTCTCCACCCTCCCTCCTAGGTCCCTCACCAGCCTTTGGTAACCATTGTTTGCTATGGTTTAGATATAAGGTGTCCCCCCAAAAGCTGGTGTGGCAGTACAGGAATGTTCAGAGGTGAAATGATTAGATTACAAGAGGTATAACCTAATCAGTGGATTAATCCATCTCGTGGATTAATAATTTCAGCGAATTCCTGGTGATAACTGTAGGTAGGTGGGTGGTGTGTGGCTGCAGGAAGTAGGTCACTGGGAATTATAGTCCTTGGGGATTGTATTTTGTTTTTGGCTCCTCAAGCTCCCTTTCTCTCTCACTCTCTCTCTCTCTCTGTCTCTCTCCCTCCTTCCTGGCTGCCATGAGCTGAGTGACTTTTCTTCACCACATCCTTTCTACATAATGTTTATGCCTTGGAGCCAGCCAACCATGGACTGAACTTCTGAAATTATGAGCCTCGAATAAACTTTTTCTCCTCTAAGTTGTTCTTTTCAGGTAATTTTGTCACAGCAACAATAAACTGACTAATAAACTGTTCTGCTCTTAATTTCTATAAGATCTTTTAGATTCCACCTCAGTGAGATCATATGGTACTTTTTCTGTGCCTGGGTTATTTCATTTAGCATAATATCCTTTGGGTTTATCCATGTTGCCTCAAATAACGATAGTTCCAGAATGTCTTTCTTTTTTGACAGAATTAGTATTCCGTTATTTATATGTACCATTTTTTCTTTAGCCATTCATAGTTTGATGGATGCCTAGGTTGATTCTATATCTTGGCTATTGTGAATAGTGTTGCAGATAACTTGGAAATGAAGACATCTCCACATACTATTTCATATTTTTTTTGGTATATATACCCAGAGGTGGGATTGCTGCATTGTACACATGGTCATTCTATTTTTAGTTTTCTGAGGAAACGCTGTACTGTTTTCCACAATGCCTGTACTAATTTATATTCCTACCAACAGGATGTGAGGGTTCCCATTTCTCTATATTCTCACCAGTGCTGCTTTTGATTTTTTTGATAGTAGCCTTCCTAGCTAGAGTGAGGTAATATCTCATTATAGTTTTGATTTGTATTTCCCTAGTGATTAGTGGTGTTGAACTTCCTTTATTTTTATTTTTAAATTTTCTGATAGTTGGCTTGCCCTTCCAGGCACTTGGGGTCTGTTGTGGAGTGAAGGAGGTGCTCTCAGCTTGTCAGTACATGTGAGGAAAGGTGGCTGTCATGGAGGGATGATTTCACTCATTATACTTAAGTGGGAAACATTCTGTCAGGTGGAGACATGTTCAAGGATGTCAGTTTTCAAAGTGACAATTGCCATGTTGAGAGGCAGTGTAGAGGCAGTGTTTTAGTTGAACGTTGGAGACTTTGAGCTGGTCCAGGTGGCAAGGGTAGGACCTGGCACAGGGGATGCAGAAGGGGAAAGAGCCACTGGGGTGGGGGTATTCCTGGTGAGGGTCTGAGAACTCAAGGGAGCTCAAGGGCCAGGGCATGCCAGGATGGTCCCAGGAAGTACCTGGGAATATGTTTTATGTTACTGTTTGTGTTTATTTTAATGGTTCTTTTTATTTATGTCAAGGAGTACATTAAAAAAATTATAACAGTTACATAGAGTTTCATTTGGAAACAAATGTAAATAAAAAGTGAGTCAATTTAAAGAAACCCCTTAAGTAAATATTGTGAAGATGAGGAATAGATGACTATAGTTTGGATAAAAACTGTCTTAAGTTACAATGAAATCAGAACCTTGAAGAAATACTGTACTCCCCTCTTTCTTGCAGAGTTATTCTTAAGAGCCAATATATGGAAGTAACCCAGATGTCCATCAAAGGACAAAAAAATTGTGGTATAGGCACAACAGAATATTATTCAGCCTTAGAAAGAAGGAAATCCTGCCATATGTGGTAACCAGAGGACATCATGCTAAATGAAATCAGATAAATACTGCAGTCTCACTTATTTGTGGAATCTAAAGAAATTAAACTCACAGAAGCAGAAAGAAGAGCTATGGTTACCAGGGGCTGAGAAGTGAAGAGATTGTCAGGCATGGTGGTGTATGTCTCTAATCCCAGCGGCTTGGGAGGCCGAGGCAGGAGGATCGCAGGTTCAAAGCCAGCCTCAGCAACTTAGTGAGGTGCCAAGCAATTTAGTGAGACCTTGTCTCAAAATAAAATATAAAAAGAGTTGGGAATGTGGCTCAGTGGTTAAGCACCCCAGTTCAACCCCCAATAAACCCTCCCCTCTCCAAAGTGAGGAGATTAAAGGGATGTTAGTCAAAGGGAATATACTTTTGGTGATAAGATGAATATACTCTGGAGATCTAATGTACAGTATGGTGACTATAGTTAATAACAATGAATACTTGAAATTGTTAGCTGAGTAAATCTCAAGTATTCTTACCATATACACGACAACAACAAACAAGTAATTATGTAAAGCGGTAGATGTTAACCAGCCTGACTGTGGTAATTGTTTCATGGGGTCATCATACTGTATACCTTAAATGTATATAATTTTATATATTCCCCAGATATGGCTAGGGAATAAAATTGCATATAATAATAAAAGCTATTTTTAAAAGCCTATGAAACCGCCTTGCATTGTAGAATAAGCAGACTTAATTTCCCCACAGTATATTGACATTTGTCTTCCTGTGCCCCTATTTTCTCTGTGTCATAGTTGCTGGTACCCGGTTCTGGGTGTGCTGAGGATTTTATAAGATGAGAGAAGGTGGAATAAGGTGAAAATGAGAAATGGGGACAGCATTCTTCTGCTTGGAAGACAGTGTTTGGAAAAATTGCTGTTTTGATTTTTAAACCCAAATAGTAACTGCAAGGAAAGCCACCTTTGGCATTGATTTAGAGTTGAAATGATCAGCACGGCAAGAAGGTGAAGAGAGATGTGGGTCCCTGAGTCCTTAGGAGTGCCAAGTTGGGTCCAGGCTGGGCTTTCCTCAGCTCTTCTGTGGCTCCTGATACATACCTGCCCAAAGCCATTTTCGCCCCTGTTTGCATTACTCAGGTGCCCGGTTAGGCCCCAAACCGCAGCAGGACAATGATGCAAGGAGTGGAGCCAAGAGATGGTCAGGGACCTGGAAATGGTCAAAGTGGGCCTGTCCCAAACCCTTTGTTCTTACAGCATGAGTGCTTCTGGTTGGCACAGATGAACACAAGTGAGCTCTGGAGTGGGTATGGCCAGTGCTGACCTCAGGGCAGTGGGCTCCACACTCTGGCTCTGACTCCAGCAGGTCCAGTGTAAGAAAACTCAGGGAGCTCCTGGTCAGGTGGAGCCCTCTGCAGAAGTTCAGCATTGAGGGTCTGACCTGATCCTTTTCCCTCATCAGATATGTCTGTGTCCCCAAGTTTTATCATCTCCTTCCTTTGAAAGGGACAGTGAATGCCTGACTTTCTGCTTTTTATGAGATAGCACCATGCCTGGACCCCCATGTCCTGGAGGGTCCCTTTTGATTACACTCATCCAAACACACCTGTGCCCATGGTCGAGAGAATTGTCCTCAAAAGCTGTTTGGATGTCATTGGCCCCTCAGCCCCTCTTTCAGCCAGACTTCACAGCAGGCTGGAGGTCCCATGGGTTTGCTCCTCCCTGGCCCCGGTTGTACGGCCACACGAGCCCTGCCTGCTCTTTATTCCCACAGTGTGTTCATTTCTGTTATTGGTTCTTTGCTTACATAAGACCTGTCACCTTCATCTGTCCATCCTGAAGGGCTGATGTGAGACACCCATGGTGACCTGCAGGGGCTGTATTGTGCTTCCTTTCCCATTCTCTGTGTACCGTTTGTCCATGAGCATCTTGCATGTCCCTCAGTACCTCACCAGACCTGGTTCTTGGCAGAACGACCCTCTGCACTACTGTCACCATGCTTTCCTGTGTTCCCATGGAACATAAGAGCACTTCTTTAGAATTCATACTCTGGTTGATTTCCAGGTCTTGGGGTTTCTTCCTCCCGTGCAGAATGTTAAGACCATTGTGGTCAGAACCACATTGCCCATGGAACCTGGCTCCTGGCATGATAGAGCAGGAACCCAGTCCAGGGGATTTTGGGGGGCCCCAAAGCATAGTGGTCAATGGCAGTACTGCTCCAGGCTGAAAGTCAGGCAGGAGAAATGTGCAGTGGAGAGCCGTGGCAGGCGGGGAACCCTGCAGCCTGAAGCTCAGGCTCACATCGCTCTCTTGGAGGTGGAAATGTTATCTCTGGGCCACTGTGTGCTCCTTTGCAAGGTGGGGCCTAATGAGAGTATCCACCACCTGAAGGATTGTGCAGACTGAGGGAGTTCATGTGTGAAAAGTGTTGAGAAAACACTGGCTATCTAGTAAGCATTTAATACACGTAAGCTGTTGTGACTATTAGGTTGTTGTTGTTGTTTTTTTTTTTGTGGTGTTGGGGATTGAACCCAGGGCCTTGTGCGTGTGAGGCAAGCACTCTACCAACTGAGCTATATCCCCAACCCATGACAATTAGTGTTATTGAGCCTTAGTTTTTCATAATGTTAAGTATTAGAATGGGTGGTACCGTAATAGCTATTATGGTTGAGGCTCACATTTATTAGGCACTTGGTTTTGGCTGTATTTAGACAGATTAAGCATCAGGCAAATGGCATGAGTAGTGTTCTCTGAAACATCACTGGACTAAAATGGTAGAGATGGTTGCAGTTCCCCCAAAGTACACAGTGTCTTAGGTGCAAAATAATAATGGCAATAACTCACTCCTCAGTGCTGTTGATCTGCTGCCATTCAGTCTTTGCATTTGTCCTGTGCTAAGAATCCTCCAGTTGTGGTGGGCAAACTCTTGGTCCTTTGTTTAGGACCTAAGAAACCTGCTTCTGGTTGGTGCACATCTGTAATCCCAGGGGCTCAGGAGGCTGAGGCAAGTTCAAAGCCAGCCTTAGCAAGTTAGTGAGGCCCTAAGCAACTTAGCGAGACCCTGTCTCAAAATAAAAAATGAAAAGGGTTGGGATGTGGCTCAGTGGTTAAACATCCCTGGGTTCAATCCCTGGTACTGAAAAAAAGAAACCTGCCTCTGAAGTCACCTCTCTCTCCACAACCACCTTGAGTGCTAGCTATTCCTCTAGAGGTAGGGAGTCCATGCCACCCCCTCAGCACAAGGCTCTGAGAGGGAGTGACTTCCTAATAAAATTGAGCCGGGACTCAATTTGCATTGGAGGGCCCCACAGGGTTGACATAGGAATATCTTTTTCTCCCCCCAATCCTTGATTTCCCAAATTATGGGCCTCCTTTTTCTCTACTGCCTCTCTTTCAGACCCTTCCTTTCCTTCCCCCTTCTTCCCCTTCCCTTTGCTGATACCCTCTCAGGTGCCACTACTAGGAAGCTCTTCCACCAGATGGCACATTGTTTTCATCTTTCTTCCTGCAGCTTCCCCTGGCCTCTTTCAATCCTGTGGCCTCTTAGGCCTCCTCCTAGGTAAAGGCGCTCACCAACTCAAATTGGCCCAGTTTCCTCCCAATGTAGATCTCTTTGTTCCCTCTTGGGGAGTGAATCAGAGAATGGGCTTCTTCTTCGTCCATATGAGAACTATTGACTGGCACCTTCCCAGAGGTACCTGGAGGAAATGGCCGAGATGCCTGTTTCTTTGAATTGTAACCATCAGTTGATCCTGAAAGGTTTACTCAAAGGAAGTAAGTGGAGGGGACAGTGCTGCTCTATGTGTCAGAACCCCGGATGCTTTGATGGATGGTATTGGGTTGGTGTTTTGACAGGCAGCTGTTCTGTCACTAGGCTGAATGAGGGTAGTTCTTAAATAGAAACTCCAGTGTGCTGTTTGTACACCAAAGAAACACTAGATCTGTGTGTATTCTTTGCCATCTGCTGCTTGGTCAACAGATCTGATAAGAAGCCAACACTTGAGTGAATTATTTTGCAGTGCTAAATGGAATGCTAAACATAGTACTGTAAATGGTCCAAAAAAGATGCCTCGTCAATTATTCAAGGGGGGCATATCAAGGTCTCATTGCTCATTATTGATTCCCAGTTCTCTTGAAAATGATTTATTTGCCCATTGTCCATCAAGTGACCTTACTAGTATATTTTCCTGCTCTAGGTCTTAGGGCACTTGGTTTATTAATTTTTAATTTCTCTTTTAAGTATTTGGAAGTTAACCAGCAGTTATTTAGGTAAAATGTTTAGAGCCTGACCCATTCATCTTTCATTTAATCACTAACACATAGCAATGTGTATATCCATTTATATATGTATGTGTGTGTATATATTTTTTTCCAAGGCTGGGGATTGAACCCAGGACCTTGTGCATGCTACGCAAGTGCTCTACCACTGAGCTATGGCCCTCAGTCCTATAATTCTTATAAACTATGTGTTTGTAGTTATTAACGGGTTTGGTAATTCATCCCATTGAATGAAAGTTTTGGAGACTTTAATTTCTGATGATCTTTAGGTTTGCTCAAGATCATTCAGACCTCAAAACATCGTGGAGAACAGGGTGATCTGGGTGAATTGTCATGTGGTGCCTGTGAGATCGAAGCTAAGGATAAGACCCTCTGGCAGAGTCATCTGCTGTATCCTCTCCAGCCCCTTTTGTGAGACTTCTGGTCTTGTGCCGTAGGGACGTGGCATGTTGTCACCGAGGATGGGATCCTGGCTCTCATACCTGCTTGTTGTAAGACATGGGCAGATGCTGACCTTCTGAGTATCCATGTCCTCCTGTGTGGCATGTCTGACTGTGCCACCTGTGTAGAACGTGTGGTCAGAACCACAGGGACATGTGCCCAGCACCCGTTGTGAGGTTACAACTCCATCAACTGTCATTAGTGTGTCTATTCAAAGGCTCCCTGCAAGCGGTGATAGGGTTTTTGAAGACAGTTTTTGTCTTTTGGACAAATTGGCAAAATGCTATAGCTTGAACTGTGTACAGATTTCTGCACGTGCAGGCTGGGTACTTCTGAAGAATGAAAGAAGGGTTGAGTAATTGGCTCTGGGGAATATTATTGCTGACTGGTGCCATTTTGATGAGTAATAGACCCCATTAGATCACAGTAAAATACTCGATTATGTATAATTAAAGATGGCATTAGTCAGGCAGAAGCCCCAGCATTTAAAAATGTGAAAGGGATAATTTCTAATGCTGAAAAGTACATTCGTGACTGAAGAAGCAGAACATAACGTAGTGTGTTTGAGCCTTGAAGTTGCAAGCCTGGGTCACAGACAGACTGCTTGTTTGGCAGGACAGCTGTTGTTCATTTTCGTCTCAAATATTTGTAATGGTAGCAATCAGGGCAGTTATAAAAAAGCATTTGAGGTGAATTCACAGCTTGTGGAACAGCTCTGATCAGTGGTTTTACCAAAACATGAAGTCTTATATTTCATTCTTTGTGTAGTTGGCAGAGCCCAGGGGAGCACTGGAATCTTTGTTTCCCTGTTTACCCTTTGTGGCTTTCAACTCCAAATTCCTCCTTCCTTTCTTTCATTTATTCATTGTATCCTTCCTTATTCAGAAGCTTAGATTGAACACCTTATGTGGACCAGGCTCTGAACTGGGCCTGGGCTCCAGGGAAGAGCAGGGGCTGCGTCCTGCCTTGAGCTTTGGGCAGGGCTATGCTGTCCTTGGCCTGTGGTGACCTGATTTTATTCAGACTTCTCTAGTCAGACACTTAGAACATTCTCTGCCCCCGCTGGGACCGGTGCTCCAGTAGATCTGTTGGCTCAGAGCTGAGAAGTCTTTGGTTTGGCTTGAGCTCCACTCTGTTTAATCAGGAGTCAAGTGTCTGGCACACAACTTCAGTTATTAATCACGTTGCTATTAATATTCATATTGACAGTCATTTGCACTTCTAAACCTCTTTTCATCTCAAAGGTTACCACCGCATATCAGAAACCACAGATGAATGGCTTCAAATGAAGGAGTAGGACTCTCCCCCACAGGGAGGAGCCCAGGGGAATGTACTTGATCAACTAGCAAGTGGGTCAGGACAACCTAGATCTGGGTTTGTGTGGGACATGCTTCTTGTCTGTTGCCTATTATACACTGTCCCATGGGGGGAGGCCTGCAGATCACCTCACAAGTGTCCATCCAGCACTGACATGGGCCAGGCATGGTTCTCTGCAGTGACAGCAACCTTTGCAGAGAGCAAGATAGTGTCTGATCTTTGGAGCTTACACTCTGTTAGTACCATGGAGGTATCAAGATGCTGACTAAAAGGGCATTCAGAAAACTTTATGTACAGTGGAAATGATTTTTAATGCACATGTTTTTGTGCTCTAATTGAACTTAAACTTTATAATTTCAGGGAATTTCGTTTGCAATCATGGATTTTTTTTTTTATCCTATTAGAAGGTCAGATCATCTTTTAACATATAGCAGCTGTGTGTGGTTCTTGACTTTGCATGTTGAAGTCTAGGGGAACTTCCCTAACCACTGACATCTGTCCCAGCCCAGGGGTTCCAACATGATAGATCTGGGTGCAGCCCCAGTGTTGGGGTGTTCAGAGGTCCCAGATGGTGCTATTGCCAGGACTGAGTAGCATGGTCTCAACCACAGGAGGCCTGGGAAAGTCGGAGAGGGAGAAAAATTTCCTGGAAACCCATTCCCAACTTGCAAAGAACTGTTAACAGATTATGAGAGCTAACACCTGGAATCCTACCAGGTATGCACTCAAAAGGTATATAGGACCTGGCCAGGTGAAGAGAGAGGAAGAGAGTGTTCCATCAGAGAGAACAGTAGGCATGGAACCCTATTGTCTCAGGGAGCTTGGAGCCAATGAGAAACTGAAAGAATCTGATAGGGATGCTGTGGGGAGACCATTAAAAAGTTGGAGAGAACAGGTGGGGCAGATGGTACAAGACTATGTGTCTTAGTCCTTTTTCCATTTCTATAACAAAATATGTGAGGCTGGGTACTTTATAAAGAAAAGAGGTTTATTTAGCTCACAATTCTGGAGATGGAGAAGTTCAAGATCAGGTGGCTGTATCTGGTGAGAGCCTCCTGCTATGTCATAATGTGTCAGATGACATCATGTGCTAGGAGCACAAGTGAGAGTTGTGAGCCTTGGGTACAGAGAGGCTGAACACATGAGATGGCCTAACTTAATAATACTTGCTTTTATGCTAATGATGCAGTTCCTGGAGATTTCACCTACTTTCTTGAGATGAGCATTAATTCCTTCCAAGGATGGTGCCCCCATGACCCAGTTACCTCCCACTAGGCCTCACCTCTTAGAGGACCCACCTTCTCCTTGTACTGTTATACTGGGAACCAAGCCTCCAATCTGCAAACCTTTTTTTTCCCCCTTCTCCCCACTGAATTCTTATTTTTTAAAATTTGTTCTAATTAGTTATACATGACAATAGAATGCATTTTGACACATTGTAAAAAAATGGAGCACAACTTCTCCTCCCTCTGGCTGAACATGGTGTAGAGGTACACAGGTAGTGTAATTGTACATGTATCTGGAGTAATAATGTCTGTCTCATTCCACCATCCTTTCCATACCCACATCCCCTCCCCTCCTCACTCGCCTCTGCACAATCCAAAGTTCCTCCATGCCCCCCATTAATGGATTAGCATCTGCTTATGAGAAAAAACGTTTGGCCTTTCGTTTTTTGGGTTTCAGCCTGCAAGCCATTGGGGGACAAGCTATATCCAGACTCCATGTAGACATTTTAGTTTTCAACCTGATGGCTGTCATGAGCTTAGCACTATTCTGTTCATTAATTCACTTAGAAAACAAGTCCTTAGAAAAATAATTTCTTCCAAAAAACAAGAGTCCAGCTCAATTAATGCACTTACTCCTCCTAACAGCTTTGTGAACTAGGTGCGATGATTATCCCTCTTTTACCAATGGGGAAGGTGAGCTGCAGAGAAGTCGTGTAGCTGATTATGCAGCTGTGGATAGCAGAGCTGATCTGAGCCAGGTGACTCTTGCTTTGGTGCTGGGTCACATTCCTGTGGGACTGTGGCTCTGAACCTCATTTCACAGAGCAGGAAGCCAAGGTGCAAGTTCTGGCCTCAGAGCTCACAGAATTATCCACTTTAAGGCCACCTAGAAATTAAAACATTTGGCGTTGTCTTTTACCATATTGTAAATATAAGGGGAAAAAAAAGATGTGTGTGCAAGTCAAATTCATGGCGGAACATAAGGGCATGTGTAAAGACACTGCCTAATTCCCGGTGCTGATGGAAAAGGGATTGGAGGAAGGAGATTGTACCTTTCCATTGCCGAAACACTGATGAAGGTTGACCCTGTGTATGGGCATGGTTATAATTAAATAGCATCATTGCACAGAAGACAACAGGACGCGGGTGTATTGGGGGGATGGGATGATCTGTGGGTTCTTGTTTATCTTTAATGAGTTCTTGACTCATGCCGTACAGTGATCATTATGGAAAATATGTACAGTGGCCCAGGACACCCTGAAGTGTTTGAAGCTTTCTTGCCTAGATACCTCTCCCTGCCATCTGGGTCTCCTTCCCTCTGGATTGAGTGTTAAAATCAGCCCAGATGTTTGTGGAACTCAACATTTGTGGCCATGGAGACAGACTGAATACAGAATTTTTTCCTCCCTGGAAATCTGTGCCTGCATGTTTCGAAAACATTTACAAAAAGCTAATGGTTTAACAGGTGTTCAAATAAGCCATCTTTTGATGGTCTGAATTCTTAATTTTAAACTCTAAAGCAGCACTGTCCGACAGAAATAGAATTCAAGCCACATAAGTAATTTGAAATTTTCTTGCAGCTGCATTGCAAAAGGCAAAAAGAAACAGGTGAAATTAATTGCAATAATATATTTTAGTTAACCCACTGTATCCAGAATCTCATCATATGAACCTGTAATCAGTATGAAGTTATTAATGGGGTGTTTTTTTTTTTCATCCTTTTTTTCTTGCTAACTCTGAAGCCTGGAGTCTATTTCACTTGCAGCCCATTTTGATGAGGATTTATGATGGGCATTTCCAGTGCTCAGCAGTGACACAGTGCCAATGGGACAACTTGGCTGTAACGCATCAGACTATTTTAGAGAAGCATGATATAGTTCTGATGCTGACATAATTTTGGCAACTTAATATATGTGTACTTGAATAATACACTTTCACAAGGTTTAGAGGCAATGATGTGAAGCTTCCTCTGATTTCTGAATTGTCACTGTGATTGAATCTGCAAACGATGGCAGGAATTTTTGGTTTGAACTTAATGTAATAACAGCCTGGAGGGCTTATAAAACACATGCTGAGAAATTGGTCTAAAACCCAGAATGAGCATATTTTTCATACCCAGCTGATTATTTAAATTTCTCCACGGGAAGTTATTGCTTCTTTGACAAGTCTCATCAGCAATCTATTCTCAGTGGTCTTGATGGACACCAAGTCTAATTTTTTTTTTCTACCCTCTTTGGAGGGAACAAAATTCAATCTCTTGCTTCACATTCCTTTCTAGGAAAAGTGCTCAGTGTCTTAGAAATAAGTGGTTACAAAACTGTCGCCTGGCTGTCCATTTTCTGAGGTGACAGGTGGTACCTATGGTAATGGGAGATAGATATTTTCCCCTTACCTTCGTGTTACGTCTTTATGGCTTTGGGGAGTGTGGGTGGGGTGACCTATACTTTTCCTGGTGCATTTAGAAAATCTTCCATGGAATGTTTCTGTTAGCTGACATGCACAATGAGCTGAGTAAATAATTCTGGGCTCGTGTCTCAAGTTAAGGACGGGTATATAATAGCTTTGTTCAGGGTGCCTGATGTGCCTACAGTGGCACCATAGCAATCAGAATGAAAGCTAATTTACTGGAAACAACGAAGTGTTTGGAAGTTCACTGCATGGAAATTGGATTTTTGCCTTTTATTATTTACATTGTGAATTATCAGATTTATATTTAAGGCTGTGGGGATTATCATGCTCTTTAAACGGCATTATGTAATAAAGAGTTAGCATTTCATGGTTTCAGTTCATCATTGTAAATTCAATTAACAGGGTCTGGCTAGAGTGGGTGTGGGCAGGGGGACTCCTGGAATGTCACTTCTTGTCCCCTCTGAGGCCTCCTGTTGTGATGCCCAGCTTGACTACCACATGGCTTCCTCATAGTATTACATTACAGCAAATATCACCTGTCCTTTGAACTTGAAGAGTGCATCTCGGCACTCTCCTCTTCCCTCAAGGAAGGAATTGTACCCCTGGTTAAAGCTGCCAGGGTGGTACTTAAGCCCCAAACCATTGAAGCTATGATGCAAACCAGTTTTGAGTTCTTGCAAGTACTCACCACTGAACTATATATCCCAATCTTTTTTTTTTTTTTAATGGGGTCTCACTATCCTGCCTAGGCTGGCCTCAAACTCCAGGACTCAAGCCATTCTTCTGCCTCAGCCTCTTGAGTAGCTGGAACTACCGGTTCCCATCACTGTGGCTGGCAAGGAAGCATTTTTGATGGGCAGAAATGGACCCCATCTACAGAGAAGTGACAGTTTGTAAAGGTGAGACTATCACTGTGAAGCTGTTGTTAGAAACTCATTCCTCAGAGAATGAACATAGTAGTCAGGGCAAATAATAGAACAGAGCTATGTCTGGACTTTGCACTCTGGTGTTCGCCTAGAGCTGCTGGTGAGTGAGGCTAGGAGAGCACATGCATTTCTGATGAAAGAAATTAAATTCATCCTCGATGGTAATATCAACATTTAAGGATAATTGAGAACTGGCTCCTGAGCAAAAGCTAAAATTATGTTTTTTTTCCTCTTTTAATGATTTTTTTAAAAAAATATATTTTGTTGGGGTTTGGAAAGGTAATTATGCTGATGTTGCCCCAAATTTGCACATGTTGGTGGTGAGAAGAAAATTGTGAAGGTATGAAAGGGCAGAGAATTGACTGTGATTTTCTGGGAGAAATCTGAAGGTCCTGCATAGATGAAGCACCAGACTCAGCCCAGGTGATGGGTCCGATTATGTGACTCACTTCTCACCTGTTCTGGATGTTGCACCAACAGGTATGTCCATGTTATGGCAGACAGTACAGTAACTCAGATTTCTCCCCACCCACCTCTCTCACTCTCTTTCTTCCTCCTTTTATTTTTGTAGTACTGGAGATTGAACCCAGGGACATTCTGTCACTGAGGTACATCCCCAGACTTTTGATTTTTTGAGAGAGGGTGTTATGGTTTAGATAGGAGATGTCCCTCTTAAAAGCTCATGCAAGAATTTTCAGAGGTGAAATGATTAGATTGTGAGAGATGTAACCGAATTAGTGGATTAATCTATTGATCTATATTAACTGTGGTCACTGTAGGCAGGTAGGGTGTGGCTGAAGAAGTAGGTCACTGGGCTTGCCTTTAGAGTTTTTATTTTGTCTCTGGTGATCAGAGTTCAAGCTCTGCTTCCTGGTTGCCATGTTCTGAGATGCTTTCCTCTGCCACACCTTTCCATGACACACCTTGCCCCACCTCGGGCCCGAGGCTATGGAGTTGGCTGATAATGGACTGAACCTCCAAAACCATGAGCCCTAATGAACTTTTTCTCCTTTAAGATTTAAAAAAAAATTTTTTTTTTTTAGTTGTAGAAGAACACAATACCTTCATTTATCTTTTTATGTGGTGCTGAGGATCTAACCCAGTGCCCCACACTTGCTAGGCAAGTGCTCTATCACTGAGCCACAACCCCAGCCATCCTTTAGGATTATCTTGTCAAGGATTTTGGTCACAGCAACAAAAAAGCTGACTAAAACACAGGGTCTCACTAAGTTGCCCAGGCTGGCCTCAAACTTGCGATCCTCTTGTCTCAGCCTCCATAATCACTGGGATTACAGGCATGCACCACTCAGATTATTATATTTCTGACATATTGGGAATGGATCTTGACCTGGCCTTTAGGGGTGACCTACTCTGTATTTCGTCCCCAGCTGGGCTTTCATGCATCTTGGCTTAATTATGCATTAACTCTCCACCTGACATCAATCAGATCCTGGTGCGCCTGGCCTCTTCAAACTTGCCTCCCAGCTCTCTGAGGCATTTAGCAGTTAGGACCTGCTATATTATTTGCTGGATCTGGTGCAAAATGGAGTGCCGGTTCAGAATTATGAAGAATTTCACCACATGACCGCCTATCACTAAACCACACAAGAGCAGTGTGTATTTGCCTGGTCAGGGTCTGCTGGGTGGGCACAGGCCTGCAGATCAAAACCTTCTTAATTGATGCATCTTGTGGACACAGTCAGTGTCCTATGGCTGCCACACTCTGATCTTATGGGTTTAAAGATGTCCTGTATGGGGCCCAGCTGATGGGTTGAGTGTAGCCTAGGACCCATGTGATATATTTTGCCTTTACTTGGGTGACTACATGAGACAGAAGTGGGAAAAGGAGGGAGATGGGAGAAGTAGTCCACTAGTAGGTATCATCACATACATGAGTTTGTGTGTGTAAATAATTTAAAATGGGGCCTCATTGGGGAAATAGATGCTTAGCCTTCAAAATGCTAAAGCTTTGTTGTCCCTGTTTTGTTGCATTTCTTATTATATTTGCTGTAACAGGTATATTGGGTTGGGTTAAGGTTTGCTTAGTGACTGGTTTGGTTTGGATATGGCTTGAGAATGTCCCCAAGGCTTTCCTGTGTTGAAATACAACCTGTATTGTGAGGTAAGAAGAGGGTGGAAATTTAATCTGACTGTGGTGTTGGGGGGATTTGGGAAATGATTAGGATTAAATAGGTCCATTGAGTGGAGCCCCAGGATTGAATACCTGTGGCTTTGTAAGAAGAGGGAGGGACCAGAAGACATACACCCATGACACACAAATGTGTCCTATCTCTTGCCATATAGATGCCGTCTCCCACCTTGGGACTGTGCCAGCCACCAGTACATCACAAGTTGCAGCTTCTCAACCTTGGCCTAGAAACAGGAGCCAGAATTAACTCTTCTTTTTAAATACCTAACATCAGGTATTTTGTTATAGTAACAACAACAACAACAACAACAACAACAACAACAACAACAAATAGACCAACACAGTGAATTGGTATCATCCTGCAGGCCTGTGAAAGATACCTGCTGTGATTTGACAATGCCCAGGGATATTCTGAGGGATTGTTCTGTCCTTGTATGAAGTCACACATATTGCAATAAGCCTGAGTCCCCTCTCCACTTTGGCTGTGAGGTAGAGAATGCTGATTGCTAGTTTCTATATTGTCTGATTTTCAGTCCACTTTTGCAGACTGGACTAAGCTGTTACCTTGCTGAACTCAACCTGGGAGTAAGAGGAAATTATCCCGTGATAGATGGGAGGTCTGGCCTTGTTGACTTGGCCCCTGCACTCTTGTCATACAAGCTCATGTTCATAACCTCACGCTTTGTGTCTTCTCTGTCGCTCACATCTTTCCCTGCTGGGCTGTGGAGGCTTTCTGTCCCGGGTGATGATCTTGCAGGGGGAAGAAGTGTCCTCTCAGGTGTTTGTTTCTGACCTTGGAGTGATTCAAGGGAGAGGAAACACCAAAGGATAGGTTTTCAGTTTAAAGAGTAATGATACGACGGGCCACTGCAGGAGGTAGAAATGCAGGCTGCATGCTTACCCGACTGTGCGTATAAAAGTAGTCCTACGCAGAGCCACGGCATGAGGAGACAGCATGTGATTTATCGTGAGTGGCTAATGGAGACACTTAATGCTTTCTTTCCAGTTCAAATACTATCTCTTATTTAAAGACTACCCGGTAAAGGTTAATAAAGGTTTTATTTCTCCCTGAAATCACACACAGATTGCATATGACTCCAGCTTGTTTCCACATCGAAGGATCTGCATCTTCTACCTGGCAAGGGCTCCTGGAGCCTTTCTGGTATGTGCAGATGGCTTGCAGCGCCCCCAGGGCATTCTGATGGGTTGGATCTCTTGGCTTGAATTTCCCAGAATGTTATAATGTTATAAGAGCGGATTATGTTACTGGCTGAGGACCTTTACTTGGGGTCCTGGGTGGAACCCCCCCCCCCCCGGCCTGGCTTTCCTCACAGCTATCTTTTCTAGTAAGAAGGGCCACCATCACTTAGTGCTCAGTCTTTACGTCTCCACTCCAGTATTTTACACATAAGAGCTTGGTATGTTCTTACAACAAACTGGCTGGCTGTGACGGGCATCTTTAGGATACTGATTAGGATGTCTCAGCTGCCTAGAGGCATAGTTGGGCCTGAACCAGGTGGGCTGGTCTCCATTCTGTCACTTGTCCTTGAGCTCTGTTGCTCTGTTACCAGGATCCCCCTTGCCACAGGAAGCATCCATCTTCTCTCTCAGGACCATTACTGTGCCTCAGTTTCCTCTTCCTATAGAAGAAGGTGCTGCCAGCTCTGTCTGGCCCCAGGGTGAGGGTTGCATGTGTGCAGAAGGACTGGGAATCACAGAGGTACAGTGCCCTGGAATTTCTTAAACATACGTCTCCTTTATTACAGTGGATTTTAGTGGGTGAAGAATCCACTTATTTTGCATTAGGTTTTCTTGTTAACACAGAAATCCTAACTTATAATTTGTTGTCCATGCACTGAATATCCAGGAGAAATCCAATTGTTATTTATGATATTATCATTTGATTTATGGACCCAGAGTATTGGACATGTGATACCTGGGACATATCTGAAGTCATATCTGTTCTCCGGGAGCCAGGCATCTTGCCTGATGAACAGCCAAGCCAGTTGGTAGTAGCTGAGTAGAGTGACCAGTACAGTAACCAACAAGCAGGAGGCACCTGCCCAAGACAGAGGAGGCAAGACAGGGCTTCCTGCAAGGACGGGCAGCCCAGGCTTTGCTGGGTGAGGAGAGAGAACCAGATATGTCCCAAAAGCAGGGACAGCACTGAAATTAAATGGAAACAAAGGAGCTGGTAGCTAATGGAGGGAAAGCTAATGGTGGGTCTGCTGTCACAGTGAGAACCTCCGTGGGCTGGATTCTAGTCATTGCCTCTTAGGCTTCATCTCATTTAGTCTCCGCAGTGACTCTCTGAGGGAAGCATATTTGTGAGCCCAGTTTCCGTGTGTGTGTGTGTGTGGGTGGGGGATGCAAGGCTATCTGGGTTCTAGAACTCAAACATGGTGGAGCTAAGTTCAAACACAGGCCTCCAACTGCAGGACCATGTTTCCTACTCTGGAAGCCAGTTCTGGAGGGACTGTAGGACGCTGGGTGTGAACTGCATCCCAGGGCTGAGGCAAGATGCCAGGGTATACATTTGGGTGGTCTTATCCATCCACAGTGGGCAGGACTGGGTGGGAATATCAGGACTGCAGATGGATGATCACCCAGAGCAGGTGTCTGAGTGCTAGGGGTGAGAGGTGAAGAGAGCCATAGCCCAGGGTAGGAGTAGAAGGGGTCTGGAGAGGTGGGGATTCCTGAGAGCACTGAACCTGGGCTCTGACTTAGATGTGAAGGATGTGAACTTAGAGAGGGATGGAGGGTCCCAGTGCCTGTGAGCATAAAGCAATTGACTATTCATTTAGAAGAGAAGATCCCTAATGGGCCCCCTGGCTTCTGTGCGTGAAATCATGGAGGACACCAACAAGACCGCTCTTCTGGCGTTGGAGCAGTAGTTAAAAATCATGGGAGGCATAGAGAGGTGAGGCATTGCTCCCCTCTGTGTCAGGGACAGGTCTGCAGTGTTCACTTTGGTTTAGTTCAGGACACAATGGTGGAGGTGCAGGGGCCCGCAAGGCATGGACAGCCTTCTCTGTCCCACCCACTTGCTGTGTGACCTTAGGATGAGGCCCAGCCTTGGTTTCCTTTCTGTCTAATGGGAGCCTGGATGATGCCTCCTGGGGAGGGGAGGACTGGGTCATGTGTATTTCACATATCACAAGGTGCCATCACATAGAAGGGGTCTAGAAGTACTGTCCTTCCTCCAGCCCTGCCTTTGGAGTACATGCTCAAAGACAGGGACATGTGAGCGCTGTTTGAGAATTCTGCAGGCTTGCAGAGGTAGGGACTGAGTAAGGGCACTGGCTGCTTTCTTCTGTGAATGCCTTTGCTCTAAAACTAACTCTGGAAAGACCCAGGGCAGGTGCCAGGGAGCCCACTTTCTTTGTGTATGCTGATGCATGGCCTCCTTGGAAAGTCTCACCAAGGAGGAATGCTCAGGGAGCATCTCGGCAGGGTTGTTAAAATTCCTTCGTAGTGTTCATATAAATAAAATGACTGCAAGAGGGTGCACCGACCTGTAAGCACTTGCAACACCAGGTCCTCTCTCATTTTTTCCATTATGTGGCATCCCTGCTCCCTAATCCTTTAGCAATGAGAAGAAAGGTCCTTTTTTGGATCCTTTTTGAGCCCTTCTTTGGGTCCTTTTGCATTCTGATGCCAAGAGTCAAAGATTGCAGATAATGACCAGAACCCACCCCTCTTTCTCTCTTTTTTTCTTTCTCTCTTTCTCTCTGTCTCTCTTTCTTTCTCTCTGTCTCTCTTTCTTTCTCTCTCTCTCTCTCTCTCTCCCCCCTTTCTTTCGTACTGGGGATTGAACTCAGGGACACTCAACCACTGAGCCACATCCCCAGTCCTATTTTGTGTTTTTTATATAGAGACAGGGTCTCACTGAGTTGCTTAGCACCTCGCCTTTGCTGAGGCTGGCTTTGAATTCGTGATTCTCCTATCTCAGCCTCCCTAAGTGCTGGGATTACAGGCTTGCGCCACCGCGCCTGGTTCCCACCCCCCCTTTCTTAACATGATGGGGGTGGGTGGTAGTGAGTGTGGGGGTGGGATGTGGTAGGGAATGGAGGAGAGTCACTATGCTACTGCCATTAATGGCATCCATCATTCAAACTGTCACCTGCAGAGATTCACACTTTTGGTTGAAAGGCTCCTTTGATTTGAAGGGAAAATTCCCTGAAGTGTTTATAGTGATAGGCAGAGCTTGATGTACACAGGTCCCACTGCATTGCAGGCTGGAGTTTAGATTCATAGTAGTAAGCCTCTGTTTACCTTGCCAAAGGGCAGGACCCAGCCAGAGGCCTAGGGAGCCTAGAAACGGAAATAAGAACTCATGAGCAGCTTTGGCTTAAACAGTGTTATATTTGGTATGTGGTGTGTTGACCATAGGGCATCATCTTTGGTTTCTTCTCTAACGAAACAGGTTATTATAGTGTTGGAATAAAGGAAATTATAAGTGAATGTTTAAGAGCCATAAAAGGGGAGACCAGGACTCTCAATAGATTCACTAAGAACTAACATTTTAAGCCTGGAAATTTCATGACCCCATAGTGAGTAATGGGTAGCACAGCCCTGGGTATAGTCAGCAGCTCAGTGTAAGAATGAAACATCTTAGTAATTGCTCTGCTTTCCCCCAAACAATGTGTTTCTCATGATCTCTCTGGTCTCTTACCAACTATTTGTGGCTGGACCAAGTATGAATGAAAGAATGCACTTAGCATCTGATAGAAGGAATAAGGCTGATTTCAATTTCATGATTTGGATGTGTGTTTACTACTCATTGTTCTTCCCTTCCCCCCTTGTCCTCCCTGGAGCTTTAATATATTCAGTACAACGAGATTGTTATATGATTTTTGTGTTGATTTTTGTGTTTATATGTCTGTCCCTAAGGTGAACCCCAAGGGTTGTGGGAGGACAAAGCAACTGCTTTTCACTCACTGGTGTTAAATCCTCAAGGAATTCTTCTCGGTCTGGGACTGCTTTCATGCCCTTCTTTTTATCTTTTTTTTTTTCTGTTGTGTTTGGTCAAGCTGGCCTGTTTCCTGGTTTACAGCTAGAACTCACTCTTCTACCCATTCAAGTTCCTCTTCCAGGATTCTGTTGGGCAGGGCTGTGCTGGTAAAAGCTCAAATGGTGGATCTCTGGGAAGGAGAGAATGAAAAAAAAAAAAGGCAGGATTTGTACTTTGCCACTTTCCGAGGTGTAAATACTCGCACTGTGGTTTCTTTCAAGCTTCCAATGTGATATCTGATGGCTGGCAAAACCTCTGAAATTTAGCAGTCAGTGTTGGCCAGCTGGTGAAAACTGGCTGCTACTCTTGATTCTCAGCAATGCTACAAGTTCCTTAAGGTTTAAAAAGCGTTTACTGATGACCACTCTGGAGCACTGCAAATAAGTGTAACAAGGTAGAGGTTATGATTATTTTCCATCATTAAGCCCTCTTACTCGTGATCTTTCTTGGAATATGAAGAGGAAGGCCAGTTTCTTTCAGGGGATCATTTTTCATCTCTCTTTGCTTTGGGTCTCTGTGGATTTCACATTGTGTCTAGGGCTAGATGTTGCTCCTGGATTTTCCCATCTCTCCTCTGATATGGAAAACCAAACCGGAGGTCCTCACCTCCCTGCCAACCCCCACTTTAACTGTCACCCTCTGAAGTTGGGGGAAGATGGTGCGAATCCTGAAAATGGCTCTTTACCACGTGTATCAACAAGGTTTCATGTGATATTGGAGGAGCAGTGAATGCTCATGTGGCTGTTGGTGTGGGACCATGTTGGCCAGTGTTCTCCATACCTCCTGCCTCCTTCCTGTGGCACATGGGAAATGCTGGTGTGTTGCCTGATAGGGCAGTTGGAGAAGTGAAGGCAGTGTGCTCAGGGTACCTGTCACCCATGCTAGAAGACAAATGAAGCTTGGATGGAAGGGCCTGCTAAACCTTAAGACGGCCTGGGCTATGTCAAGTGAGCACGTCATGCAGGAGTGAGTGGTGGAGGAAACAAGTGGTGGACGAAGCTATCTCCTCATGGCAGCTGGGAAGCAAAGAGAGAGAGGAAGCTGTGGGGGTCCCAGTACCTCCTTCAAGAACACATTCCTGGTGACCTAACATGCTCCCACTAGGTCCCACTTCTTAAAGGTTCTACCGCCTCCCAAAGTGTCAATCTGGAGACCATGCCTTTAACACATGGACCTTGGGGAGACACTCAACTAAACCTTAGTAGCAGGAATTTGATGGTAGCAGGTGGTGGGAGCCTATTTCATCAAAGGGAAATACCTTTGATGATGTGGTGCAGGTGCATTCAGAGGCTCAGGGTGTTGCCCAGGCTGACTGCTTGATCCGGCCATAGATGGTCTAATGAGGAAGGTCGGAGGATGAGAAAACTGCTTCTGTGGTCACTTGGGTGATAACAGAAGCACAGCTCCTCCAGTGGCACCTGTTTCACTTCTGGGTACCATTCCTGGGGCTTTGGAGTTGGACTTATGAATGCTCATGATCTGCCCTGGAAAAGTCCCACTTTATTTTTCGATTTTCCATAGTCATTCTATTAGAATAAGGAAGAAAAAACATTTCCAGACTTTCATCTTAAGCTTATAATTTGTTGATAAGACTGTCAGAATTGGTAAAAGTGGATTCTGGCCACCTAAAAGGCCTTTGGTGTGATCTTAAGTAGAAATAAGAGTTGAGTCTCGATCCTGTATAACAATGCGTTTAATTTTAGTTTTTAATCCTCCAGCAAAAATGGGTGGGTGGGTGGGTGCAGCCAGGCGTGGTGGCTCAAGCCTGTAATCCCAGCACTTTGGGAGGCTGAGACAGGAGAATTGCGAGTTCAAAGCCAGCCTCAGCAACGGCGAGGTGCTAAGCAACTCAGTGAGACCCTGTCTCTACATAAAATACAAAATAAGGCTGGGGATGTGGCTCAGTGGTTGAGTGCCCCTGAGTTCAATCCTCAGTACCAAAAAAAAAAAAAAAAAAAAATGCGTGTTCAAACCATGGACGTGTGGCTGCTCAAACTGAAAACTTTTCAGATCAGGAGTGAATCTCCTCTTGGATCTGTTGTGATATTTCCAGGTTCTGGTTTGGTGAGAGGCCATACATGCCGTAAACTGTTCTCTTTGCGTTCTTCACGATTGAAATCAGGCCTGAAAGTACCTGTCTGTCTTTCCAGGGGCAACTGGCAAGGATAGTGGTATATGGAAACAAATGCTGACAAACCAATGCTGACAAATGCTTGTCCCTTGCTGTATCTTCAGGAATTCTTAGCCAAACTCAGATTTCACCATCTCCTTCAGGACTCAGGTTTTGAGCTATCACCTGTGGCATGTAGCTTGGGAGGAAGGCAGTCTGTAATTTGCCTAACAGGATTGTCCCTCTGTCACCACTTTCTGTGGAATAGCATTGCGGCAGATTCATGATTCATTAGCTGTGATGCCAGGACCTCTGCAAATGCATTATCTGGAGACCCTGAGTCTTGACTTTCTATCTGGTTAGAAATCACCTGTGGTATCATTTGTCTATCTTACATTACTATAATAAAATCCCTGAGGCTGGCCAACTTTATAAAGAGAAGAGGCTTATTTAGCTTGCAGTTGTGGAGTTTCAAGGATTTGCATCTGGTGATGGCTTCTTACTGGCAGAGGGCATCACATGGCAAGATGCAGGGAGCTTGCGTCTGTGTGTCTTTTTGTCTCTTGCCCTGTCTCTACTTATAAACCTACTGGAATTCTACCATGGGGCACTCTACTTTGATGACCTTATCTAATCCTAATTACCTTGCAAAGACTCCTCTTCTAAACACCACAGATTGTTTGCACCTCTTTCTATCTCACAGTGAAGAATATCTTTCAACACATGAAGCTTTGTGAGCCATACTCAAACCGTATACAAACCATAGCAGGGACAGATTATACTGGTCTATCTCTAAGAATTTAAAATTGTTTGGGATGTATTTATGCTTACTGGGAGGCAGGCATATTATTTTTGTGAAATTCGTAGCCATTTCTGAGACCACAAATATTTCAGGAAAGTTTCCCTATCTCCATGTGTGACAGTGATGATGTGGATGGTGATAGAATGTTGTAGACAGTGATGGAGATGATGTGGACAGTGATGGGATGCTGTGGGCAGTTATGGGATGATGTGGATGGTCATGGGATGACATGGATGATGATATGGATGGTGATGGAGGTGATGTAGGTGGTGGTGTAGGTGGTGGTAGAGATGATGTGGATGGTGGTGGGATGATGGTAAAGTACACAGACCAGCTCTGTGAGTGGGAGAGGCTGTTCAGCCATAGGAGAAGAGGCTCTGGGGGCTGCTTGTCTCTGCTCTTTGATCACTCATTCACTGATGTTTGTTCTTTTCTGCTTTTGGGGGGTTCCGTGAGCTCTCTGTCTCTCTCTCTCTCTCTCTCTCTCTCTCTCTCTCTCTCTCTCGCGTGCGCGCGCGCGTGCACACACACACACACACACACACACACACATATGCTAAGCAGACTGAGCTAGTGTTTACCAGCAGAGTAGCTCTCTGTATGCATAATAGAGCTGGGCAATGTATTTGAACATAGCATGTATTGAATTGTTTGCATGACTTTTTATTTAAGTGGCAAATGCATGTAAGGTCCTTTAACTTAGAAATCTTAATGCATTAACTTACAGTAAAAGAAACATCACCTCCTGTTTTCCTGACGAATGGGAGCCTTTATGTTTCTATAGCCCATAGTTTTCAGCATGGTATTTTGATGAAAACACCCTGCCAGAAACTATAGTTCACACATCTTTGCAAGTTTCCTTAGGGTGTGAGGTGTTTTGGAGTGTGATGATTTCATAGGCTCTTGATACCATTATTGGCTTTTATTTCCTTTTCTGCAGATGAGTGGGATATTTTCTAAGGATTCATCTTGCTCCAAATCTGAGGTAGTTATCTGTTAGATAATATTAAACAAATACTGGCTGGCACTGATGCTGTGCCCAGCCTCAGGGTTAAAGGGGTGCAGATGACCAATGAGCTTCTTTTGGGAAGTTGGAATTCAGTGGCACAGGGCAGTGTTCAAATAGACAGAGAGACAGCACATTCTGCCCCTCCAAAGTGTCTCTAGGGTCATCTTCCTCAGTTCACAGGGGACAAATGAATCCTCTTCTCACACAGCATCCCATGCCTATAGGTAGCCCACTCTGGTCCAGATGCTTAGTGTACACAGACTGGACAGGGTGCACTTTCCTGTAGTAATGCACTCAGGGAGGCCCATGTGAGCAAACCAGCCTGAAGCCAGATGTCAGACTCCTGAGCTGCAGGGACTGTGTCCTGGTTTGGTTTGTGGAAGTGCTGGCTTATATAGCCCTCTTTCAGTTTGACTTGGCTTTACTTGAGTGACCTACAGAATTTAACAATGTGCTAGGTTTTTTTGTTGTTGTTCAAATGTATATTTGGTTGAATGTCTTTTTAGTTCTTTGCCATATCTGTGTCTTATCTATAGTCTGTTAAGAATTCAGGTTTTTGGTTTTTTTTGTCATCTTCATAAAAGTGCTGGCAATTTGCTGTTAGTTATCATTCTTATTCAGAGAAAATTAGATGTTTATTGACTTGAAACACCCTTCTGGCCGAAAATGATTAGCCCCTATGCTCCATGTGTTACCTCTTTTTTTAAATTTTTTTAAATTTATTTTTTAGTTGTAGGTGGACAGAATATCTTTATTTTATTTTTATGTGGTGCTGAGGATTGAACCCAGTGCCTCATGTGTGCTAGGTGAGCATGCTACCACTGAGCCATAACCCTGGCCCCCCTCTTTCTTTTCATCTTTTCTCTGGATTCTGGCTGCTTGGGGTCACAGGCACTGTGAGTTAACGCCCATGGTAACGTGCACTGGAGTATAGGGTGCATGGTACATTTCCATCTCACATCTCTGGTCTGTGCAGAGCTGCAGTGGAGACGTTTCCTGGGGCGGGAGTGGAATCCAGGCTCCCTGGTGTGTTTAGTCTGGGCCTTGGGGAGTTTGGTCCCCTTAATGCCTTCCAGCAGTGAAGCCCGCGCTGCCTGGCACAGCCTCACAGTGCCCATGAGCTTGGCCCTGCTCCCCCAGCAGGGTGGAGTGCTTGTTTCCAACCGGAGTCTTTCTGGGAATGAAGACGTCCTGTTCGTTTTATGCAGAGTAACTTTTGAAAACCTCATATTCTGGGGGTTGGGGTTGTGGCTCAGCGGTAGAGCGCTTGCCTCGTATGTGTGAGGCACTGGGTTCGATCCTCAGCACCACATAAAATAAAGGTATTGTGTTCATCTATAACTAAATAAAATATTTAAAAAAAAAAAAAGAAAACCTCATATTCTGTATTCCCATGAGGTGCATGAATGTGTAGGGAGCTGAGCCTCACTCTTCCCTTGGGTTGTTGTGAAATTGCTCATTTTCAGAGTGATTATCAGCAGAGTTACTCCTGTTTTCCAATAAAAGGCAGCACTGGGCACAGTGGGCTTCATCATAGCCTGCTCAGTCGCTTGGTTTGGAGTAGGAGGGGAAACTTGATAGGCACATCACTTCCCAGTTCTAGGAAATGTCCCGAGGCAGAATGATGGAGCCCTGTCTCTGCCAGGACCATCTGGAATGTGCTGGTGAGTGAGCTGTCAGTCAGCTCCAAGATGCAGAATCTCAGGCAGCCAAGTCTCTTGAACTTAGTCTCTGAGGCATTGAGTCACCAGACATATCTGCAGGAAGAAGCCGCTTGTCCATGGCCTCAGCGCTGGATGTGCACATTCCTGAAAAGCACCTTTCCTTGGCCTTCTGATTTAAAATGAGCAGCAGAGCTGAGTGTGGTGGTGCATGCCTGTAATCCCAGCACTTCGGGAGGCTGAGACAGGAAAATCACGAGTTCAAAGCCAGCCTCAGCAAAGGCGAGGTACTAAGCAACTCAGTGAGACCCTGTCTCTACATAAAACACAAAATAGGGCTGGGGATGTGGCTCAGTGGTTGAGTACCCTTGAGTTCAATCCCTGGTACCAAAAATAAATAAATAAATAAATAAAATAAAATATAAAATGAGCAGTGGCTCAGACCCTTCTTCTCCATGCGCTCAACCCAGTCATTCTCTGACTGTCTGTGGTGGTCTTCCTTCTTCTTTGACCGGGTTCATAACTTAAAAACATTGCAAAGTGTTTATTGGGATATCAAACTTTTATCCTCTAGGTGTTATAAGTGAAAAATACCCTTTATTTGTGTAATTTTCCTCCCTGTCTTTCCTTCTTACCCTCTCCCTTCCTACGTATATTATTCCATATACTGCTGTTAATCAGCTGCACTGCTTGCTGGATCCCACAGCAGGGTGGCACCTGTTTGGACTCTTAGAAGCCATGCTGCGTTCTGGACTCTTCACTTTTTCCCTTTCTCCTTGACATGGTGAGACGTGACTAGCCGTGTAGAGCTCTGGCTGGGAGCTGGACTCAGTCCCAGCTAAACCCAGACCACCTGTGGATTACGCAAGTGGTCTCCTCAGCTTCCTAGTCCCAGAACTAGACCTTAGTTGGTGTGTATTGTGGCAAGGTACTGCTTTGAGTCCAGTATTTCTTTTCCAAAAGGTTTAAAAGGATCGCTTATCTGTAGGTACTGTTGTTGTGACTGGTGGCTGTGTAACTACAGCACATGTCATATGCAATGCTGTGTTTATCTTTACACAATGTTAGCACTTCACCAAAATGTGAAGTGGGTCATCTCTGGGTGGCAGGGGTATTTTTACTCTCTTCTTCATATTTTTTTGGTGTATAAATTTTCACAAAAGCATATACTTTTTTAACTCCGATTTTTAAATTTTCCAATTTTTGAGGGGTTTAGAATTTTTTTTTCTTCTTCATGGAAAATGAATACAGACTGAGTCACAGTTCTTAGAATTCCAGAATTAGAGAGTTGGAGAGCACCTCACAAGCTGTCTGTACTGCAGATGAGTGGTGACAGCTTGCACTGAGCTCTCTCATTGACTCCACTTCCTGTGCTCTCTCCGGGGCCAAGAAAGCTGCCCCTGACCTGGGCATCTGAGATGTGGCTGGTTCAGGTAAAGGCGGGTTATTCTGGACTGGGATGATTTGCCTTAATGGCACTGCTCTTCATTTCCTCTGCAGTAAAGGCCAGGCTCGCAGGAAGCATTTAGGCCCAGGGTTGGCAGATGTACCATGTGCTGACATACCCTCTGGGTCTGCTTTTCTACTACAGCAGCAGAGTGAACGGTTGCAGGGACACCATACATCTGATAGGCCTGAAGTTGTTATTCTTTGGTTTTTTGGCTGGCCCCCTGTAAAGGCTCTACCTGAAGACCTGTGGGAAGGAGCGTTAATGTGAAAGAGAGAAGCCCACTCTTTGGAGAACCCGAGACTGCTCTTTGCTGTGGTCTCAGATCAGGCCCTGACCACAGGCGTGCCATGGGCTGGAAAGCTACTGTCATTCTTGGAAGCAGATACTCAGACTCAGCTCTTTCACTGCACTGCTTCATCTGGAATGTTCTCATGTGGAATGTGGGATGGTGTGGGCCAATTCTTATACTCTTTAAAGCAGATGTCTGGTACAGGTTGTAGGCCTTAAGTACTGAGACCTGCATCTCCAGCAAGTTCTGGGCTCAATTCAGACCAAGTATCAGAGGACAGTGAGGCAGTGCTGCCTGGTGGGTGACTCCCAAGGTGCCTTACAACCTTCCCTAAGTATGCAGAGGTCCCAAGTGCCCTCAGGAATGCAGAGCCTTGCCATTGAGCAGAACCTCTCAACCAGAGGCTCCTGGATTCTGAGGACTCCATGAAGGTGGCCCTGGACACTTCCAGCCATTTTACAACTTCAGAACAAGATGGGCATGGTCCAGCTAACTACAACAGGGAAATGAAGAGATCATGTTGCTTTGTTTGGGCAAAAGGGGAAGAACAACAACATTTGGGGATCCTTCTGGTGTACCCGTGAGATGCTAGATAGTTTTTGTTTTATTTCATTTTTTTCTTCACCAGTGCCTGGTGGCACTTGTCTTCTGCTCTCTCTACTTCACCGCTGGGGTGTGGGGAGGGGCACAGAGGCACTGATGCCAGCAGGTAGGCATCAGGCTGCATTCACTCAGCCGGTGAGTGGTCCAGTCAGGGCAGCAAATGGTCCTTGAATCACAGCCGGTGGTCTTTCTGCTGCATCCTGTGGCTTCTGGAATTCCCTTGGTGTGGCGACAGATTCCTTGTCTAGATGGCAGAAGGCTTGCTGTGTTTGATAAGGAACAGAAGATGCATGATTAATAAATGCACTTTATCTGGAAGATAAATCTTTCCTGAGTGGGTTTTATGAATCAAGGTGACGGATTTTAACAGCATCTTTGAAAGAAAATTTGGGAGCTCTGCCCTACTGTGTCGAATTATTTCCTGGGAACTGGCTGGCGTAGCCAGTGGAGGCAGGGATTCAGAACCTATGCCCCAGGACTGGTGGGAATGCTGGCAGTTTTCTCTGCTGCTCTCTCCTGACATATTTTGGGTTGTCTTTGGGCTTGTTTAACACTGATGTCATCTAATGGGGCCATTCCTTCCAGTTGTCTAGAACAGAGTATATTTAGAGAGTAGTTTATACCTCTTTCCAAAATAATACATTGCCCAATTGTCTTGGGCCTCTGCAAATAGCTTTTATTTGAGTCTAGCAACAAAATCCCATATGTAAAGTACAGTCGGCCTTCCATATCCATGGGTTCTGCATCTGTGGATTCCACAAACCACAGATACGAAATGTTTTCTAAAAAATTGCATCTGTACCAAACACATTACAGACATTTTTTTTCTTGTCCTCACTTTGTAAACAGTACAGTAGAACAACTGTCTGCATAGCATTTATGATGTAGTAGGTGTCCTAAATAATCTAGACCTGATTTAGAGTATAATCAGGGGTGTGCATGGGTTCTGTGTCAGTGCTATGCCATTTTTTATAAGGGAATTGAGCATCAGAGGATTTCTGTATCCTTGGGAAAGTCATGGAACAAATCCTTTGTGAATATTGAGGGACGACTGTATCTTAAGATGCCACTTAGAAATGTACTCCTGTCTGCTGTTAGTCCCGGTCAGGATCATTCTCACTGTTTCCTGGGACCTCTTCACAGTATTTCCTATTCACTGGAAATCTGAGTTCCTCATCTTCAGAGTTGGTTATGAAGAGAATTGGTCCTGTGCACTGTGGCACATCTGTTGCCTTACTTGGCATGTGCATTTCATCCTTTCCTCTCTTACCCTTCAGTCTTTGCATAACTTTATTTTGATGAGGTCACTGGTATCTGTGTGTGTGTGTGTGTATTTCATCCCATATCATGGAAACAAAAACGGTTAGCTTACTGAAACTCAAACACTGGTGAAGTTATGCACCACTGAAAGTAAAGGCAGATTTCTCAGCAGCTGTGTTTAACCCAGAAGCTTCGTGCATTGGCATGTGGTGTGTGCATCCATTTTTTCATTTACTCAGCTAGCATTGACCAAGAGCAAACGATGGGGAGCACACAGCTGCCCTCAGCAGGCCCAGGCCCATGACTTCTCAGTTGCATGACAGCAGTCTGAAATCTTAGTTACTGCTTTGGCTTAAAACTGAAATCTGAGCAGAAACCTTGATTTTAAGAATCTCATAATCAGTGAGAGAGCACATTTAGGGTTGTCTCAGCTAGGGAACTTTTCTAGGTAGAATGAACAGAATATGAAAATGAGAAATTTTGAACAGTGTCATCTATAGATTTCATAGAAAGACAACTTAAAGTAGGGGTCCTTCCTTCCTTCCTTCCTTCCTTC